>VXBC01013200.1:376794-420047 GCA_013399945.1 Ploceus nigricollis
AAAAGCTCCAAAAGGAGATCACAGAATCCCAGAATGGTTTGGGTTGGGAGGGACCTTAAACCAACCCAGTGCCACCCCTGCCATGGCAGGGACACCTCCCACTGTCCCAGGCTGCTCCAGCCCCAGTGTCCAGCCTGGCCTTGGGCACTGCCAGGGATCCAGGGGCAGCCACAGCTGCTCTGGGCAAGATGTTTGATGTTGTTTCAGATGCTGGCTGGAAAGAAATCATTTGTCTTTTTTAATCTTCTTTTTTTTTTTTTTAACCAATTCTTATTAAAAGCTCCTTGCTGGTCAGCACCGTGGTGCTGGAAACCAGGATGATTTCATGATTCATTTGGTCATCAGCTGTTGCAGGATTGGCCCAAACTTCATCTCTGCTGCCTCTGAAGGAGAAGGCTGGGGGATAACATCTGCCAGGTGCTCCTCTGTTTCCTTGGCTACCACATCATTGAAATGCCATCTCTTTTATTGGCATTAATGAAAATCTGCTGGGATGCACAACTTTGCATGATCTGCAGTGATGTCTTTGGAATCATCTGCTGTGTTCAACATTAGCTGAAGGATGTAGCATTTTGGGTGCCACCTGTACACCTCTCCAACAGGATGGAAATGGTAAAGAAAATGAAAATATTAATCATATCTATTTCTATTAATAATCCTTGAGTGACATGTTTTATTTTTTGAATCTTTCCTTCCATGACACTAATGTGGCATCAAGGAATTCTTTCCCTGAGAACTCAAGTGTGAGTTTCTTAGCAAGCACCTATAATTAGGTCAGAATTTTATAAAAGGCTTTTTATTTGCATAGAATAGCATTAATTTTGCATTCTTCTATCAGATGGAACACGGAGAAGGAACAAATAATTTATTCATGCAAAACCAACCCACATGAATCATTTATTTACCTCTTCTGGTAATTTCACAAGCTTACTTTTTATGCATCAAGCTGCAAATTAATCAACATTTTCTAGGAGTTGATTTTGTCCAGAAAAAAAAAAAGTAATAATGACATAAATAACTTCTTATATATGGGAAATAATCCAATGAGTTTGGGCAAAAAGTCTGTGCAAGTTGTTTTGGGCTTTTTTGGTGCTGTTTTTTGTGGGATTTAGGCTTTTTGTGGGTGATTTTGTTATTTCTTAAGGACAATTTGGACTCCAGCCCCTGTTGAATCTTCTTCTTTTCCAAATGTGCATGAAATTCATAAAATCTCTTGGTGGATTTGGTACCTGCAGGTCCCCCTGCTTAAACATTTTGCACTATTGCAGAGCTCTTGTTTTTTATTGAAGATAATGCTGTGCAGCCCGGGGGTGTTTGAAATGCAGACTTATTTTCCTCCCCCCTGTCTGTTGGCACCAGAGCTTTGTGCTGGGAGCTGGAATTTTGGCTCTGGAGGGTGGTGGAGGCTCGTGGGTCTGGTGGCATCACTGCTGTGCTGCACTTCAGAGCTTTAGGGTTCACATGAAGTATTTTTCTTCATTGCTTTGCCACGTGAGACACTGGAGAACTATTTCAGATATTCTGCAGTTTATCAAGCTTTTCTTGTCTCTTCTTAGGGTTTGGACTGAGCATTTATAACAGAGGTTTCTGTAACATTCCCCACTATTAATGTCAGGATCATTTCCTTGCTCTGCTGTCCCAGGTTTTGGGCCTCGTTTGAGGGCAATGCAAACAGCCTGGTGTTCTGTGTGATGGATCATTGGATTGGTAACAAAAGCACTTTAAAGTTTATTGGCTCTTCACAGGGCCTAGTTTCAAGGGTAATTAAACATCTCATTATATCTGGTAATGTTAATTGCAGTTTTAATTTTATTTGTACACTGACATTTGCTTTGGCTAAAAATAGTGTTTGTAATTGGGACTGAAAGGGGGAACTGGAGAGAGATTTATGAGCCTGGGAGTTATTGGGAAGGGGAAGTGGGGAGATACCTGTGTCAGAGCAAAGCTGCATGTTCTGATGAGTCCAAAGTGTTGATCATTCAAAAAAAGGGCATTTTAAACTGATCCAAGCCACAGTTAGTTAGACTGCAATGTGATTAACACCTTGTTTGTGCAGCTTTAAAAACACTGTATTTAAATATCATATTTAAATCCATCAATGTGCCTAAAACTGACATCAGCAGGTTCTTCTTCCTCCTCTGCAAAGGTGTTGTTTGTGTCATTGAAGCCTTAGGGTTTTAGTTTTTACAAGTATGTCTAAAATCTTGCAGCTCTTACAAGTGACACAGTGATTTCTGTTCCCATCCCATATTTCCACAGAAGGAGAAAGCCAAGCTGAATTACCAAGGCTTGGTGGACTTGAATTGAGAAAGGAAAAAATGTTAATGTGTATTTAAAAGCCACAAGGACAACATGAAACAGAGGAAAGAGCAAGTCTGGAAATAATTTATTTGCTTTCTGAATATTTAAAAAGTTATTGTGAGGTACATGGTAATGCATGTTAGTCCTCAGCTTGTTGAGTGTGCTAATTTATTCAGTGTATTAGAGTTGCCAATTAATGTTCTCCTAACAATGTGCCAATTAAACATTCTTGCATTTTATTAGTGATTTCTCTTAGTCAGTTTGCCTTGAGATAAACATTACAGAGCACTTTTCACCTGTGCCCAGGTAACCCTGCTGAGGTTCATTTATGGGCACTGCTGGTTTGTTCCCTGGGCTGGGGCTGCCCCTGGATCCCTGGCAGTGCCCAAGACCAGGCTGGACACTGGGGCTGGGAGCACCTGGGACAGTGGGAGGTGTCCCTGCCATGGCAGGGCTGGCACTGGGGTGGCTTTAGGGTCCCTCCCAACCTAACCCAGTCTGGGGTTCTGTGACTGGTGGAAACAGCTTTTGAAACCTGAATCCTGATAATTCCCAGAGGAAATTGCAAGTGGCCCAAGACATCACCCTGTGTGTTCATTTGCATATATGTAAATTAGCTGCCTGCCATCAGTGCTGCCACAGCTGCTGGATGCCTTTGATTGCCCTGCTGTGGTTGTGCCAGAGAGCCTTGGTGAGCCTGTTCTTGCTTTTGGGGAAGTTATCCCAACTCCTGACATCCCCAGACACAGGATACTGTCAGATGGCACAGCTGTTCCTTCTCAGACGTGTTTTGGAGATCAGCATTAGCCTTTGCTGCTGTCTGGGGGCAAATTAAAGCCTCTGAGAGGTGGGAAGTTTTTATGTGTGGAGGCACTACCAAAGAACTGGGAAATGAGAGCTGAAGCAGGTTTCTTAACGAGGCGCCTGTAGCAGGAACAACAAGGTGATTTTAATGATGGCTTTTCTGCCTTGACTTGCAAAGTGATTCATCAATTGCCAGAAATATTCCTGAAGAGGTGCCTGTTAGATGAAGGATGCATCAGCATCTCTCTGTACAGAAAGCAGCACAGTTTGTGCCTCCTGTCATCATCTGTGACCTTTGGTGGGTGCAGGGGCAGAGCAGGGGGGTGTGGGGAGCAGCTCAGCCCCGTGCATGCCTCACACCTGCACTTTAATGGCCCCATCCCTGCACATCCCGAGGCTCCCATGAAAAATGACTTTTCTCTTGCTGCTGCTTGATGGCTTTGCTTTTTTTGAAGCAGCGTTGAATGTAAAGCACTTTTCACTGGGTAGGCTTCAAATGGGGTTGTTCCTTTCTGGGAAATGGAATTGTGTGGCTCTGGGGTAGTGTCCCCCTCTTCTGAAGTGATGGAGTGAGAGGGGGTTCCATGAGAGCAAGGGAATTACCTTAATTGACATAAATCATTTGCGGGACTGTCAACAGAATATTGCTCCTAATCTGCTTTTCTGTTTCGTGTAGGGATTTCTATTTCTTCCTAAGGATTAATGCAAATCACACATAATTACAGATTTTGGAGGTGGAGGCGAGTCCTTTTGAGACATTAAGCAGTGTCAGATTTACTCCTTCACATAATCCTTAGGCTCCCTTCTATGGAGCTGTGTGAAACAGACTCAGGGAAATTGTTCAAAACGAGTTTCAAAGTTCTTGCTCAATTTTTACCACTGAGTGTATTTCCATTGTAACTGGGAGTGTGGTTCTCAATGGTAAGAGTCACTAATCTCCTTAAATAACCTAATGCTTAATATGATTGTGTGAAAGAAATCCAGGAAAGTGAGCAGCAATTAAAGCTGAAATACATAAAATCAGCTTTGTCCTTAGAAGTCAATTAAAACGTCACCAGGACAAAGGAAAATGCCTGGCTGGAAGAGTTATTATCCCAACAAATCCTGTATTAAACACAAGCAGCTGATCTGCTATCAGACATGGCTGAAGTGACAGGTGAGATGATTGAAGTACAGATGAGTTAAATGAGATTTTAGCCTCTCCATTCACTGTAACTCCAACACAAACTCTCAGTGATGGAGCTCACCCAGGAGGTGCTGCTGTCCTCAGCACAGCCAGGAGCTCTCCAGGGTTTGCGGGGTCAGGACACATTGCTGAGGAGCCTCTGCTGAAACTGGGGCATCTCAGATGTTCAGTAATTTACAGTCTTGTGCAGAGGATAAACTGCACCCTGCAATAGCTCCTGGCTATGTCTGTCTCCAACACTCCTATTTATAGCTGCAACTTTGAAGCTGATGTGGACTTAAAAAAAAAAATTAAAACCCAGCTTTTTCACTGATTCTGAAAACTGCATTAATATTAAACAGCAATTAAAAATCTTTATATGGCTGCAGAGGAACACCATGAAGACATTTAAAGAACAAAAAACCTCATGCAGAAGAGGAGAGAGTGCTCAGTCAAGGAGTGGGATCTGCTGGCTTGGGGCCATGGTAGGCAGCACATTCTACTGCAGAAATTCAACTGCAAACCCAAAAAAAGTGCATCTTGGGCCTTGTGGTTCAGGGTAACACCACTGCTTTTTAACCTGCTTCTTTTTTTTTTTTTTTTTTTTTCCCTAATGTGGAACAAGCTGTCTCCTAACACTGTCCTTCATTTTTTTTTAAACTAACCGTGGAAGGAGGGAGCTCATCCTGCACATTCTTTAAGAGATGCTCCCTATTCCTGTGATGGAAATTTAGAATATATTCAGTAAATAACTAGAATAGCATTTAAAGGCTGTGATCTCACAGCTAATTTATGGGAAAACAGTGGAATGAGGTGTAACTTACAGGGCTGATTGCTTTAATTGCTCTGCAGCAGTGATGCCCTGAGCTGGAGCCAGGGAATTCTGTCTCCCTCCAGTGTGTGAGAACTGCAGGAGTCACAGTGAGCTTCTTGGAGCAGCAAAATCTGCTTTTATTTCAAAAACGCACACCTGAGTGTGTCACTTACTGGGGGTCTTATTTTATATCCAAAAGCATAATCTGTGCCTGTGTTCAGTTACCACATTTGTTGCCCTTGATACTGCCCTGAAAAAGAGAGCAGGGTGAGGTGGGAGATTGGGAATCAGGAATTGTTCCCGGGCAGGGTGGGCAGCCCTGGCACAGGGTGCCCAGAGCAGCTGGGGCTGCCCCTGGATCCCTGGCAGTGCCCAAGGCCAGGCTGGACACGGGGGCTGGATTAGCCTGGGTCAGTGGGAGGTGTCCCTGCCATGGCAGGGGTGGCACTGGGTGGGATTTAAGGTCCCTTCCAACCCCAGCTGTTCTGGAATTCTGTGATTTTATGAATGCACAATTGCTTTGCATTGTTAAATAGAGAAAATAGTTCTGCTCAGGGAGGATTTTTGAGGAAATGAAGGAGTTATGTTGCTTTAGTACAAATTCATTGAGCCACAATTTGTAGCTTTCAGTGTGAGGTTAAACTGTAGGCAAGAAAAACTAAGTTCTCTCTAAAACTCGAGTTAACACTAATTTCTCACTCTGAACTGGAATAATGTACTAAATACTATATAAATATAACTAAATGAAAGATTTTATAGAGCATTAAATATTTATAGCACATCAGCTGCCTTTAAAATGCATTTCCTTTCTCTTCCTGGGCATTTTAGTCAGCTTTTCATTGCCTGTGACTGGTTTATTATGGGCTCTGATTTCTGAGCAGGCATTACTGATGCCCTTAAGTTTAAGTGAATGCATTTGTGGTGGTTGCTGTGTGATGACTGTTTTACTCTGTAAATAGACTATAAATTATGTATGGAGAATTTATGAATTAATCTATAGTATATATCTTGCACTCATAAATATTGTAGAGTAGCTTGTAGCCTCTTTAGAGCTCTCGAGAGGAGATCTTTAAGTGCAGGGCTTTCCTGCTGTTCTCTTGTATCAGAAATAAGTAGTTTTGATTTTCTGCAGGACTATTTTCGTTCATCTTTCACTTCTGCACTTTGCCAAGTGCACAGCAGAATTGTCCAGTGAGTATAATGGAGCAAGGGATATGCCTTGCCTCACTTTTCTGTTTTGAAAGGGAAATAAATCATGAGGTTCAGACCTCTGGAGCTGTTTTCCCATTCACCTGGCTCCACTGAATAACAACACGTTTTCCCCAGGCAGCTAATTATGGGGTGAGATTAATATGGCAGCAGATTGTAACCACAACTGAAGAGCTCAGTAACTAACTATTAAAACACCCTTCATGTCTGTTGAGTGCAGCACTAAAACCTTCTGTTCACTGCACAGCCTTTTGTGCAGTGCATGGAGCAGTGTCCAGGTAGTTTGAGATATTCAAACCCCCCCAGGTGCAGTTTAGCTGCCTCTGTGTCACTTCATTTTCTATTCAGTTCACTGCCCTTAGAGAGTAGGGGCTGTGATTTTTGGGGTGGGATCAGTGAGCTCCAGAATGAGTTTCCACACAGGGAACAGCCTGGATAAATCACTGCTGTGGGCTGTGGGCACTGCAGGTGCAGGCAGTGCCTGGGCTGGAAACTTCTTCAGCTGCCCTGGGAGAACCAGCAGGAAAATGCTTTCCCTGGGGGTCTCTGAGTGAGGTGGGGCTGTCCCAGAGCTGGGGTTTGGCTTGGGGAGTGCCCAGGAGGGAACCTAGGGCTGTGAGGCTGTGCAAGAACACTCTGCTGGGCTGGTGTTCCCTCTCAGTGCTGGTGCTAAAGGAGTGATTGGTGATTTCTGTGATGGATGCTTGCAGCTCTCTGGATGTGTTTCTCTCATTCCATCTCTGTGCTTTCCTGTCTCTCTCCTCGGCTGCTGTGTAGCCTCCAGCTCTGTGGGACTCTCCTAACGCTCCCCACTCTGGAATTTGTCATCAGCCTGGCAGTGCTTGGTTAGAGGAGTTCCATTTATCCCCTGCATTTATCCCTGTGTTGTGCCAGGAGCCCGGGGGGGCTGCTGAAGAGCAGGGTGGGCACCCCAGCACCCAGCAGGAGCTTCCTGGAGTCAGCACAAGGACAGGGAGGGCAGGAGGTTTGTTTGTGGGTGGCTGGACACAGGAAAACCCTCATGTGGATGTCACTGTGCTCTTCCCTCCATCCAGCAACCATGCAGAGAATCCCTCCAGGGATGCCTGTCACAGTGAGTCTATTGATCCAGCTGGGTTATAAATTCAGGAGTATCACTGGGAAGATTTATCACACCCTTGACTTACTCACAAAGATAGTTGGAAATGGAGCAAGGCAAGTATTTGCACTACCACAGATTATTCCTTTTGTATTGTAGTTCTAGATGATTGATACTGGAACAATGGGCAGTGGAACAATAATTAGGTTCCAGATGGATTTGGCTTGTCATATTGCCAGGAAAGGGGGATAATTTGATTTATCTGTAGTGGTTGATGAGCACAGAAGAAGGTGCAAAGTGAAATTCCAGCTCCAGGTTTCCTCAGAAAATGAGGAATTGGGAGGTAATTGGAGCAAGGCAGGTGCCAGCAGAAGGAAACCCCAAACTCAGAGAGCAGCTCTGTCTCCCTGCTCCTTTCCTGCCTTTCCTGGACCCCAGGAGCCCCTGGTGGGTTTTATTTGGTGCATTTGTGCAGCAGTGGCAGCTGAGCCTTGCAGAGGGCTGTGCTGTGAGCAAGGACTGTGCATCTGGGTCCATGTAGCTCAGAATAGAATTCCTTGGATGCCCAGAATGGGGAGTTTCTCTGGCCAATTGATAATCTTTGGAATTTGGGGCTTTGCTAAACCAAACTCCTCATTCTGCAGCAGTGCCCTGAGTGGAGTGATTGTTCTTCATCCTGTTAATCAATTCCAGCTGTAAAACTGGTCTCTAAGTAGTGGCTTTCTCAGTGCATAATGGAGGAAACTGCTTTTTGAAATGCAGGATTTCTTTTTTAATGGCCATTAAACAAGAAAAGAAAGTGCAAAAGGCAATTTTTGTGCTTTGGGGATGGATCTTCAGTTCTGAAAAGGAGATGGGGTTTGCAGGAGCTCAGCCCATTGTCAGGAGCCCCCGTTCTCCTGGCTGTGCAGTGAAGGGTGTGGGATTCACAAAGGGCTCAGGTAAACTTCCACAGAAACCCAAACTTGTCTGTTTTGCTTTGAGCTTACTAAACAAACCCTCTGTTATTTGCACAAAGCAGTAATTTTCCTTCAGCTGTCTGTTTACTAAGGAATAACAAACACTCCTGGGTAGATTTATCTCACCACACAGTTCTGCAGGTGCCCTTGTTTTCATTTGTTTGGGATCTTCTGAGATCATTACCTAATTTCTAGAATCTTTCTGCATCCTGAAAATAGATGTCTGCAATGGGTTGCATCACCAGCAGTGAAAAGTAGGAAGAAATGGCAAATCAGTGGTTGTTTTTCCAGACCCAGGAGGAGGGGCTGGGTGCATCTTGGACAGATTTTCCTTGGGAGACATTAAATCTGATGGATGTGGTAAGGTGAGGGTCTGTTTGCAGCTTTGTGCCTACAAGATTTGGGGAAAAGATGGCTGGATAAATGCATAGCCACGAGCTAAAACATGGTTTTTTGTTATTTCCTTCAGTCAAGCTTTAAAGTACATTTCCATCCTCCAAGATAAAAATCCATTTCATCTTAAAGAAAAAGAAAACAAAAAAACTTCAAGTAAATGCTCTAAAAATTGTGCATCTCCTTGAGACCTGTGGAGAGTAAAAATCAGGAATTCAGTTGGATTTGGGATTCCAATTCTTACTGATTTTAACTGAACTATTGCTGTTTCCCAGAGCATGAGTCAAAACAGAGCCATCAGCTCCATGTGCTGATTTTAGACAGAGGCTAAAAAGGCAGAGTAGAAGACAGGGATTAGCTGGGGAGAACAGGAATCTGGATTTCTGTCTCACACCTGGGAATTTTCAGGAATTCTTCCACTATTAGACAAATCTGAGGGATGGAAAGGGTGCACACATACTGCATGAGGATTTATCCACTGGGATTAGTGCACACAGCTCTGGACATCAGCCAGGATGGGTCCTGGGTCTGTTACTGGTTGCTGAACCTTGAGACAAAGTTTGAGTGAACTCAAAGGATGTTGAGTAAGGAAGATCTAAAAAGGAAAACAATATATTATTAGTCTAGTAGAGATGAAACAGTTGAGTCTGTTTTTTCCCTTGAAATAATCACAAAATCCCAGGATGGGTCCCTGCACAAGGGACACCCAGGGCTGAGGGCTCCTCTCCAGGCTGAGCAGCCCCAGCTCCCTCAGCCTTTCCTGGGCACAGAGGTGCTCCAGGCCCTCCAGGAGCTCCCCTGGCCCTGCTCCAGGAGCTTCCCCAGGTCCTGCTCCAGGAGCTCCCCTGGCCCTGCTCCAGGAGCTCCATGTCTTTGCTCTCCTGAGCTGGTCCAGAGCCCTGCTTTGTGCTGGCCTTGGGGACCACCATGGGTTGCTACCAGAGCCACCTCAATGGCACAGACACTTGTGCTCAGTGAGGATTTCAGCTCTGCCTTTCCTGTCCTGCTTTCCTTGGCACCTTCAGAAGCCAGTCTGAGAGGAGAAGCTTTCCATGAGCTGGAAATATTCCAGAGGGGAATATTGAGCTCGCCCTCATTCCCCACTCACTCCAGCAGTCTCCCTGCTGCCCTGCAGCTGGAGAGAGCTGGAAGGTTGGAATTAAAGAACAGGTGCACGTTGAGGGAATACCATTGGGAAAATAGCAAATGGGATGTTCTCAGGCTCTTTTCTGACCCTGGATTGAAGCAAAAGCAGCAATAAAACACAATTAAATCATGTATTGATTTGTGTATTGGAGAAGAGTTTTCTCTTGAGCTACAAGTGTGATTTCAGATTCATTTCTCTTGTAATTCAGCACAGGCTAAAGGACACTGATGTTTTACAAACCGTGGCGTTCTGGCTTTAGTGCAATCAGACTTAAAAATGTTACTTCATTAAATGGCGCTTTGACTTTTAATAATAATAATGTCATGAATAATTTAAAAAGAGAGTTCTCATTTGCAGGGAATATGAAGGAGAAGTTATTCATATCCCAGGCTCTCGAGAAAATGCAGGGAATTACTGTGGGGATGACACATTGCAGACAGCTCAGAAGGCTGAGGTTTGCTCTGTATTTACAGCAGAAAAGTGTCAGGGCAGAGGGGCTCAGGATTCCCTACAGAGCCCAGGAGTGTCCTGGAAGGATGGGAGAGGGATCCCCTCCCTCTGTGCTGCCTTGGAGCTGGGCTGAGCTCAGCCTGTGATGTCACAGATGAAAAACTGCAAATTTCCAGTACCTGACAAGCTAGTCTGGGTTTGAGCTGTTCCCTGTCCTGCTCCTCACCCATCCAGCACCCAGCCCTGCTCCTCATGGCAGCAGGAGCTGATCCCCTGCCAAACAGCCTGGGAATCAAACGAGCTGCCTGAGCTGCAGGAACTATTTCTGGAGGTGAAACCTGGTCCCAAACTCAGTGCCAGTTCCAGGGATGAAGTCAGAATCCTCCTGCTGGCCTCGGTGCATTTGTGCCAGGTTTGGTGCAGCAGGGAGTGCCACGAGTGGGGGGCTCCTGGCTGTGCTCCGGTGTGACAGGCACTGCTGGTGGTTGCAGAACTGGGAAACCAGCCTGAGCTGGGGCAGGGTTTGGCTCTGCTGGGTGGTGGTTAAAGGCTGAGCAGTTACACTGGGGTAATGCAGTGAGCTGTCAGCCCAGGGCATCCTGACTCCTGCAAAACCACAGCTGCACTGGAGCTGGATGTGGTGCAGGACATGCATCCCCCTAATCTGTGCTTCCAGAGGCAGATCAGCTGTAAGAGCTGCACACAAGGTAACTCCTTTTCCTTCTGATAAGGCTTTTGAAAGAAGTTATCTTTTAGTGGAGAGATTTATACTCTGTTGCTGAGGAAGAGGCAGTGCTGGGTTTAATCGTGTTTTCCCACTTACACAGAAATTCAAACTGCTTGATCTTGCTGTGGGACCCTGGTGCAGAGCTGTGCTCCCTGTCCTGGAGGCTGGGCTGCATTGCTGCTGCCATTCCAGCTGCTGCCATCACTGCTGCATTGCTGCTGCCATTCCAGCCCATTCCTGGCTGCTGCACCACTGCTGCCACCCCAGCCCCTCCAGCAGCAGCAGGAATTCCCCTGCTCAGTGTCCAAGCTCTGGTAGCACTGGGGATCGATGGGGGGAGTTTGGGTCAGGGCTGGGAGGGAAAAACTGGGATCCAGGGGCAGCCACAGCCTCTCTGGGCACTCTCATCACCCTCCCAGGGAGTAATTCCTTCCCTCTGGCAGTGGGAAACCATTCCCCTGCCCGAGGTGTTTGACTGCTCTGTGTGCTCCTCATCCTCAGCACCTTGGTGGTACAAAGCCAACATGTTTCCTTCTCCTTTAGAACTTCATGCTTCAGACAAACCCAGCCCATTCCACCCTTGGCATGATGAATTCCCAGATGATAAAGTTTTCCGTAAGGCTCCCAGCCCTCTGTTTGACAGCAGGAAAATCCAAGGATCAGTAATGAGTATGTATTTTCCAGGCTGCTTTTTTTGCTTTGAAGGACATCAGTGTAATGAGGCTTGGTGTGTTCCCCCTGTGAGGGAAGGGTTTGGTTTATAGGCTGGAAAATGAAGGTTCTTTCAGGTGTGCTTTTAATCCACATCCCTCTGCTCCACGGAGAGAATTCTACTATGGTTTTACCACCACTCTTGTTGCTGTTTAGCATATTATTTTTTGTAGCTCAAAAAGGGAAATCTGAAGGTGGCAGACAGAGAGGTTGAAGCATATGGTATCCAAATAAAATACTATTTAAGGTGGTGTGAAACAGAGAGGACAGACAGCTGTCCTGGGATTCCAGCACTTCTCTGTGCTGGAAATTCTATAAAACCCTGTCCTTTTGGAGGAATATAAAATACAAATTGATGACACAGGAATTCCTTTGTCTATTTTTATATATAATTTATGCATTTGAATGACTTATTGAGTATAAAAATATGGATTGGTAGGATATTGTCATATCTTACTGATGATCTGCATTAATACAAAAACAGGTGCATTGATTGAATGGAAACAGTGGAACTGAAAATGTTTTTAGTCAGTTTATAATCCCACATTAAATTTTGTCCATATTTGTTTCTAATCATTCTTAATGAACTTTGAAAAGCTCTCCACTGTAGCATTGTGGAAAGTATGAAAAGAGAATCCATAGGTTCTTTCCTTACTAAATTCTGTCAAGATATTTTTGCTGTAGGTGCTACTGATTTGGCCTTCAGCCTCTGACATTTTGTAATTAATAAATAACTAAATAGTTATTAGTTAATAGTTAAATGAGTGGAGCCATGAGAGAAGTCCCAGGCAGATCCCATCAGCTGGCCTGAGCTGTTGCACTGACAACAAGTGTTCAGCTCTTTGTGATGGGAAATTATTCCAGGTGCCCCCAGGGAGCACCAGTGAGAGGATGAGTGGCTGCTCATGCAGATAATAATTATGAAAATATTAAAATGCATGTGATAAAATCTTGGTGCCTTCTCTGTGAGATAAAAGCAGCCAGGACAATGCTGAGCCTGTTCAGCTCCTCCACAACCCGTTTTTATTGTCACCCAGGAAAGGCAATAGCAGAACTTGGATTCCACTTGTGTTTATTTGGAAATGGCACATTGTTCCATCCTTTTCTTCTAATATTTTCTGTCTGCTTATTCAAGAGCTCTTCTTCTCTGACTTGGAGTAACCTTCTATTTCTCAACTTCATTAACTGTATTTCACATAGAATCTTGTTAAGAGAAATAATTCTCTTGCTTTATATTTCAGATTCTTCCATGATTTCTTTACAGTCGAAATTAGCTGTAACTTGTAATATAAAATATTGGCAGATTGCTCCATGTGAAGGATGCTATCCCAATAACTGTGTGCCAGCCTGTTTCAGCTGCTCTTTTATGAGGATGATGCTGAAGTTCAATTCCAGGCTGGACAGGGCTTGGAGCAACCTGGGACAGTGGAAGGTGTCCCTGCCCACGGCAGGGGTGGAACAAGATGAGCTTTAGGGCCCTCCCAACCCAAGCCAGCCTGGGGTGCTGTGATTTCCTGGCTGATTTGGGCTGTGCTTCCCTTCCTGCAGCACAGGAGCCCAGCTCCAGTTGTCTGCTCCCTCAGCACCCACAAGCACAACTTGGCTCTTTCCAATGAGCCTTTCTTTTTTCATTCCATTGGTTTAAGCCATTGCAAAATAGTCTGATCTCTGAATAAATCTCACTTAACTGGAAGCCTTACAGTCTTTGATCAAGATCTCGATCTCTTTTAATTTGCAGGAATATATTTGATGCTAATTTATTTTGTCTCCTTTTTGATTAAATATACTTTTTTTCTCTTCTTTTGGCTGCTCTGCTGTATGGTGGAGGAAGATTAAGCTTCCAGTCCTCATCCTGACATTTGACCTGTACTTATCTCTTGCTAATTCTGTCAGCTTTAACAAAATTGTCTTATTTCCCCCCATGCTTATAGACAGTGGAGGTCCTTCAAATTATTTTTTAAAAAGGGAGGAGGTGAAGAGGAAAAACCAATGACCTTTAATTAACTTTCTCTAAATTTTCCATTGAAATGATTCATGTGTGCCACAGGATTTCACTGGCTAGAGATGTGGGAACTGGCTGTGTTATATATGTATTTCTACATCATCAAACCAAGCAACTTAAATAGATAAAACAGAGCAGAGGTTTGAGGTGGGTCTCACAATGTTATAATGAAAATATGGGTGGTTTTTCCTGGTTCACTTTGTGTGTGTAAATACATCGAGTATTATAAAATACATTAATAACTCTTATTATAAATATGCGAGGTTATTAAAAGATAAAAATGCTGCTGTTCCCAGCAGAGGAATGGTTTTGTGGAAGGCCAGAGAGATGGAAGAGCAACCAAGAGCTAAAAGATGGAAGGGATGCATGTTACCAATGGAATTGGCTGCTGTGCTGAGATGGGAAGGGAGCAGCAGGGAATCCAGTGCAGGGCTTGTCCAGGGCTGGTGTGCAGCTCTGCCTGGCAATACCGTGCACCATGAGCTTGAACAAAGAAACGACTTCTGGAAAAACATTGGGTTTGTTAATTAAGTGCTTTGCACCCCAGGAGTGGGGAGTCATTAGCTGCTCTCGTTCCCCCAAGGACACGGAGCTGTTTGTGAGCTCGGGGATGCTGGGCATCAAGGGCTGTTTATTTTCCAGGGTTAGATTCATCTGCTGCTTTCAAGTAAAAATAAAAAGATTAAACAATCAGGAGCAAGCTCTGCAGTCAAATAGAAAAATGAAGCCGTTGCCTTGCCTGTAGTAATGAGAAGGATTAAATTTGCACAGAGCCTTCCCTGGGCTTTCATTCTGAGCATGGCCAGATGTTCCCAGTGTTGGGAGCTTCATTAGGAGCAGCAGAGCCAGAAAAGCTCCATGTGCTTTGCTGGGAAGGCTGTACCTGGGCTTGATGATTGACTCGGAGCCATCCCTGGAGCTCGTTTGCTGGCAGCCCCAGCCAGCCCCGAGCAGGGCAGAAAAGCTGAGAGCAGAGCCCAGCGCCGTGGTAAACATTTAACTGCTTCGTTTCACACTCCACTGATCCCAGCACCAGCTGCTCATTCTCATCTGCCTTTCTCTTTTGTTCTGTGCTTGCTGGGGATTGGCAGTGACTTTGGTATCGACCGCATCAGCTCGGGTGAAATTTTTAGTTTAAATTCCAACTAAAAGTCTGAGATGACTTCACTGTTTTTTAATGGGATTCTTGTCAATTATACTGAATTATTTATAGCACTGTTCAGGCTAGCAAGAATTCCCTGTGGGAATTTCTAGTGTTTTCAGCAGATTTCCAATCTGCTGTTTTATTAAGGCACAGATCCAGTGGACAAACAAAAGGCTGTTGCTCCTTCATTAGGAAGCCACTTGTTTAATGAAGCTTTGCCTTCATTTCCCGTGGCCTGTTTTGCTAAGGCCCAAACTCCACAAGTCAGTGAGTGAACACCAAGTTCTGTGTCTTCTGTTTCCTTCTAGGCCTTTAATCACTGAAAGTCGCCTGATTTGAGCATAATTCTCCCTGAATCTCATTTGATCTGAAAACAGATGTATCAAAGTCCTGATCCTGTAAGGTCGTGAGTTAAAAGGTGTTAAAATCTGGTGTAAAAAATACCCAGATTGTGCCACATCTCCCATGGCAGCACATCCCAGAGATGTCCCCGGCACTGAGAGCTGGATCAGCACTCACTGGTGCCCACCCACTTCCTGGGAATCCTAGAATAAAATCACAAAATTATTCAGGCTGGCAAAGCCCTCCCAGCCCCTGCAGTCCCAGCTGTGCCCAATGCCCACCCTGTCCCCCGCCCAGAGCCCTGAGTGCCACCTCCAGGTGACACCTGCAGGGATGGGCACTCCAACCCTCCCTGGGCAGCTCCAATTCCTGACCACCCTTTCCATGGGGAAATTCCTGCTGCTGTCCACCCTGAGCCTCCCCAGCCCAGCCTGAGGCCGTTCCCTCTCCTCCTGTCCCTGTTCCCTGGAGCACAGCCCGACCCCCCCGGCTGTCCCCTCCTGGCAGGAGCTGTGCAGAGCCACAAGGTCCCCCCTGAGCCTCCTTTTCTCCAGGCTGAGCCCCTTCCCAGCTCCCTCAGCCCCTCCTTACAGACTTAGCAGTGTTATTTCAGAACAATTTTCCATGTATGCTCCTGAACTCACACGTTTCCTGGCTGCACAGCTCCGTGAGGAATAATAATAATAATATGATAAGGATGTGCAAATGGAGTGATGAAAGCAAACAGATGAAGTCAATGACAGCACGGTGGTGCAAGGTTGTGTCTCTGAGGTGTGAGATAATGGGGAGAGATCTGAAATACAGAAGGGTTTGGAGGCTGAAGGAGAGAGAAAACCTCAGCCCTTGCTCAAAACGGGTGTTGGAAGGATCTGCCATCTGGAGATGTTTTATTCTAGGCTCCAGCAGCCTCTCCAAGCCAGTCCCAGCATCTCTCCAGAGCCAAAGCAGAGGTTTTATCCAAGGCTACAGGATCAAATATTTGAGCTAAGGCTGGTCTGACGTGGGGCAGGGCTCCTGCTCAGCCTGGCTGAAGGATAATTCTTGTGCATATCATCAGAGCTCCCTTTTCACGATTTTCAGGGACCTGTGGGCTTCATTTATCTCACACTGGGTTTTTGAACTCTTCATGCAACTTCTAGAAATTACTGATGATATTTTCTTTAGCACAAGAATGTCAAAGAACTAATTATTCAAAAGAATTATGTTTAGGAATAAGGTTTTTTTTCAGAAAATATGGGCTGCAAGAAATACCATGTCTCAGTTTGGATGCATAGGATTGATGAATAGTCAGAATTTGTTATTAATGTGGATGGTAAATGTTGCAGTAATCTGCTAAAGGAGTGAACCTGTACACTGAAATAATAAAAATGTCATATTGTGTATTTATGAATACATAGATTAAACCCTCAATTGTAAAGGGGTGTTTTTCTTATGCAGCTGATCTTCTGCTGGGGTAGATCTGGATGATTTCTGCAATATTATTCCTGACTTTAAAATGTCTGGAAAAATTGAGGCCAACAAATGATGGGATTTGCACTGTTTTTCCTGTGGGGATTATTGCTTCACTGGACTATGGAAATAATATCTATAAATCCTTTGGTTTCATGAAGAGCAATGTACAGAATAACTGTGCTGCAGATGGGGAAGAAAGGAGGAGGTGAAATACTGAAATCCTGATAGATTTTGCTGTTGTATTTATCATTTAAAAAAATAATTTACAAACCCCCCCCATTTTTCAAAGATTTATCATAATTCCTTTTAAAATGGGGCTTGAAAAGGTTCTAGCCCCAAGACAACAATACTTAAATTGTACTAAAATGAATACAATTAATTAACATTAATTAAAATAAGGACCTTAAGTTACAGAATTCATGGATTGTGCTACTCCCATAACACTTGGATCATCTCTTTAGAACTCCCACAGGTTCCAGAATCCTGGCCCATAAATCAGCAGATCTTGGGCTAAGTCTTGCTACTCTTATGCAATCTGTAATTTTTTAAATTTTTACTTCCCTTAAACCTGCAAAGGCTCATTAAATGCACAATAACCTTTAGAGGCAGCAAGGGAGTCTCTCAGGCATCCAAAAACTGTACAGTTACCCAGCTGGAAGGTAAATTTCCCAAATGATCACCATCCATGCTAGTCACTTTTATTCCCAATTACTGCCAAAAACAAATCTCTTTATAGGGGGGTTGCTCCCACTCAGGGGAAGAGATGAAACGTCAGAGGATGTAAAGAGTGGAGGAGAGCAGTGGAGCCTCTGCTAATTAGTGCCTGGAGGGAGAACAATTCCCTTGGCCTGGTGCTTCCCAAAAAATATCCCAAATACCCAAACCCTGCTCTCAGGGCAGCTACAAAGCACAACCAGCTGTAATTTTGCCATACTTTTATAAACAAATAGGATCATACAAATCTTGTCCCACCTAAATTCAGGCTGTACAATAAATGTCTTGGGAAAATACCTGGGAAGGTTTGGTGTTTAAATGCTCAGGTAGTGGGAGCTTTAAGGTCATCACTGTGAAAAGGAGGTTTCCTTTTCAAATCAAAAAAAAAGCCAAATTAGGACATTGCACACACACCAAAAGCAATATTGCCTTGGTGGTGCTGAACACTGTGTGTTTTATCTTATCCACAAGCTACAATATATTAAATATATTTAATTGGTGGGAAAGGAACAAATAATACTGGTGAAGGTGCCTCTGTGTTTGTGCTTTCTGCCCTTCTGTGCTTCATCCCAGCATCACTAAATTCCTGACTCTTATCTGCTTATTTACAGCAAATAGGGGAGGCCTGTGCAATTTTCTTATCTGGCTTTATTTGAAGCTAATTAAGAATTTGAATAGTTGAAAGTCTGGAGACAATTTTGAAGAACTCAGTTTTCAGGATTCCACTTCATCCATTCATTTTGTCCTCAAAATACTTTTCCCACACCAGCCAGCCCCCAAGATTCAATATGCATTTGAGCCAAGCAAGTGCTATTTCCCATTTATATTCAATAGAAAGTTTAATTTAGATGTTCAAATATGATTCAGGGCAGATTGAAGGTGTGGCAGTGTGACTGCAGAGAGAGCAGGGTTTTGTTGTGCTGTCCCAAAAACAGCTCAGGGAAAGAGCTGGAAATTGCACCTTGATTTTTCTGTCTCTGCATTCAAAAAAATTCCCCCAACCTGTGGTTCCTGTCTCCAGAAGGGAATAATTTCCCTGTCTGTGTGTTAATTACACTGAGCAGGGGAGGGCTGCAGGGTCCCACCTTCCATGGGAACACCACTCGTGCTCCATGGGGAGCCAAGGAGCCTTCATCCTCCCCTGGCTGCCCCCACAGAGCCAGGCTGGGATTCGTAACCCAGGGAGAAGGTGGGAGGAGTTTTTATTTTGGCATTTAGCAATTACAGCAGAGCTGGGATCCCCATGGCTCCCCAAGCCAGGGCTGGGTGCTGGATGAAACTGGGGCATTCTTTGCCCTTTCTTTTCTGTTTGAAAGCTCAGGAGCATCCAAGGAGGCTGGATGTAAGTTTTTTCTCCTGGGAGTAGTGGTCTGAGTGGCCTTGGCTGCTGCTGTGCTGTCAGCAGAGGTGCTGCAGGCAGTGCTCCCTGAGCTGCCACAGCTGTACACAGCTGTACACACTGCTGGCCTTGGGCTCAGCAGCCCTGGGGCACTGAAATCAGCTCTGGTTATCCCTGGAATGTCCCAGGCCAGGTTGGACACTGGGGCTTGGAGCAGTGGGACAGTGGGAGGTGTCCCTGCCATGGCAGGGGTGGCACTGGTTGGGTTTAAGGTCCTTCCATCCCACCCTTCCAGGGTTTATTGCATGTGCTGGGAGCAGAGGCAGCCAGAGCTCTCAGAGTGGGGCTGGGGGCTGCTTCCCCCTCTGTCCTCAGTGCCCTCCCCTCCATGGAGTGACCAGCTGCCCCCAGCCCTGGGCAGTGTGTGTGCAGCACAGGGATTTCTGTTTGTCACAAAGCCCTGGGACCTTTCACTGCTGCACCCAGGGACACCTGGAGCTGTGACACATAACCTGAGTGCCCGTGCCCTGTTTGTACCTGCTTTCCTCATGGCACAGATAAAGCTTTTATCTCCCTTCTGTGGAGCAGGAATGACAACCTGCTGTCAGCTGGGCTGACCCCAGTGCCACGGGAAATGAGAGAAAGGGTAAAAATCCTCCCCCGGAGCTTTTACAGCAAGTGGTGTTTGCTTTCCTCCCCAGCCCTCCCCTCCTGCATGGGGGCACGCACCAGCTGAATTTTGCTAATTAATGCCTCACTTCTTTTATACTTTTTATCTAATTGATACAGGAGAGGGAGGTGGTTCACCATGAAAAAGCATCAAGTGTTTTGTTGAGCTGCTCCTGACAGTGACTGTTCTGGTGCAGTGATGGTGCTAATGACAGATCCTTGTTCACTGACACTCTTCCCAGGAGAGGATGCCAGGGGATGGATAATTGGACATACTGGAACCACCTAGAAACTTTTATATCATTTTATATTGAAAAGATAATGACCATTTCTGTCTTGAAGTGAACTAAAACCTGTACAAAGGCAATATGCCAAAGCACATGGAAGCTGGGTCCTGTCTGCCTCCTGACAGACATTTGTCAGAGGATTCCATATCAATTTGGGATAAATTGAAATGTACTCCTAGCTGCATACTAATTCTGGGTATTAGTGCCTGTGACAGCCTGGCTTGCATGCAGAATGAAAGCTTATGTTTTATATCTGAACAGCAGCATTGCATTTCATCAAAAATGGAATTTAAAAATCAAAGATTTTAAAAAGTTGGGATCTGGAGAGGCCCAGGAGAGATCACTGCAAGCCCCACTCTCTGTGGGCACATGGACATGGGACAGTGAGGAGAATCCTGGCTGTCACTGTTGTATTGAACAGTCAGCCCCTTTCTCCCAGCTGTGTTCATGTGAGACGTGGAATTCCAGAATGTTTGGGGTGGGAAGGGCCCTCACAGCCCATCCTGGCACGGGACACCTGCCACAGCCCAGGCTGCTCATTCTCTGTTGTGGCTCAGTTACTGATCAGGAGTTGTTTCCCTCTGGTACGTTTTCAATCCACTTTCTTGTACCATTAATATTTTTAGCAGCCTTTTGGCTGCTAAAAATATTAATGGTACAAGAAAGTGGATTTTTCTTTTGTCAGTGGGAAGTGAGGGGAAGAAGAAGAAGAAGGTGCTGCAGGAGAGGGGGATGCTGAGGAAATGGGAGTGGAGGAGGTCCCAGTGGATCTGCTCCAGCATATTGGATATGGTGCTTTGCTTTGTCTGCAGATTTTTGGGCAGGTGGAAGTGGAACCTCCCAGGGGCAGGGGGTTGGAGCTGGGTGTTCCTCAAGGTCCACGCAGCCCAAACCCTGCTGTGACTCCATGCAATGTCATTCTGGGCAGTGCTCTGGCATTCCCCCAGCCTGCAGGGAATGCTCTTTCTGTATCTGCAGAGTGACATTTCCTCAGCAGGGGCTGATTTGTGCAGGATGAGGCTGTGGCACCTCACAGGGGCAGCTCCACATCACAGCTCAGGCTCATTGCCCTGGGACCACGCTGGCATTTCGGGCGTGGGCAGCGCTGGGGCCTGGCAGCAGCCTGGGCTCCTGTCTGGCTTCCATAAATCCAAGAATTCCAGCAGATTGCAGATCTGTCTGGGAGGTTTTCCTCACAGATCCATCACAGTCACAATGTCCTGGTGTCGTGCCTCAGGCAGCTGAAAAATCTTGCGGGCAGTTCTTGTGTATAAATCCCAATTTTGGCTGTTTCCAGCACAGTGCAGCTCTGCCAGTCCTGGTGTGGAAGTGTGGCACACCCAGTACCAGTTCCAGCAGGAATTTTTGTACACTTTTTAATTTATCTCTAGGAGTTTTTTACTGATACCTTTAGGAGGATGTAAATATTGTCTATTTAAGTGTAGTTAAATGTCTTGTAGTGGTGTAATGAACCTTTCTCACTCCAGCCAGGGGTTTACTGCTCCTTGTTCTGGGAGCTGTTAATTACTGATGGGATTTTCACTCAAGTGAGATCCTGTCCATGTGTCCCAGTTCCAGTGTTGCCTCATTTTTATTCCCTATTTTTCTGTGTAATTGTAATGGATTTTTTTTTTCATAAAAAGTCATTTTATACCTGGGGCGCTGAAGCTTGATGGTATTTACACATGCTAGCTGTTTTTTAAATGGCAACTCCACATAGAGGGTTTAATTCTTTTTGTTAGATTGGAGCTCAGGGAAAGGTTCTTCCCCCAGAGGGGGCTGGCACTGCCCAGGCTCCCCAGGAATGGGCACAGCCCCGAGGCTGCCAGAGCTGCCGGAGCTGCCAGGGATGCCCAGGGTGGGATTTGGGGTGTCTGGGCAGGGCCAGGGGCTGCCCTGGATGATCCTGGTGATGATTTTCCATGATCCAAACTTCCTCAGTTTTTCTCTTCAGTTGTAAATGGCACTAAAAGAGAGGAGAGAAAGAAATATATGCAAAGTCAATCCAGAATTATTGTACTGAGAGCACTTTTCCACCTGCCTCACATGACAGGAATATGTATATGTGATTTATTGCTGTTTTCCATGGAAGGACACCATTTTCCTGGGTAGAATTACAACTGAAGCAGCAAGAATCTCATCAGTCACACAGCCATGTTTCTGTGACACGTACAACTTGCAAGTCAAACACTGAAATCTTTATTTGAGCAAGGCTGTCCTTTGTCACAGTGCAAATTGTGTTTGAGTAAGGAGTTAATTGCACAGTTGCTAATTCTGAGGAGGAGCCATATTAGGGTAGAAGCTGTCACTGAAGGACTGGAATCAGCAGGAATTTATATTTTGGTGGGTGTTTGGTTAATTCATAGCAAACACTTTGGGATTCTGCACATCCAGGTGTGCAGCCCACTCCACCAGGAGTTCATCACGGTGAATTCAGAATTAATAAAAGTCTGAGCAGTGGATAGACTTAGGAACATTCAAATTACAAAGGAGATTTATTACTTCTGGGCATTAAATACAAACCACCGTGACTGGAGCTGCTTCACGTTCCTTGCCTCAAATCCCCAGCATTCTGTAGCAGCTTCTCTCAAATGCTGCTATATTTTCAAGGTCTATCAACCTGGAAATTGTCCCTGGTTTTTCCTAAGATGCAGCTTTGCTCCCTAACAGCAGTTTGACTCCTGTCTTTCATCCCCAGTGAGGTTTTTTGGGAGTGTCTGTCCCTGCTGAGGGGAGAGGAGCTGTCATTGCAACAAAACCTCACGGGCAGGACTTGGGATGGTTACTGACACTGCTCCTGCCCCAGCCATCAGTCACTCACCTCCTCAAATGAAATAAGAAATCTGTTTAGCTCTGAGTAGTTGGAGTAAATCAGGGACATGCATGTGCTGATTGAGAGGCTGGAGGTTTTCCAGACCTCATCTGCAGGATCAGCTGGGGAGGATTTATTCACCCTTTCATTCCTTGACAGCTTTGCTTTCACTCATGGCAGAGGTTAGAACAATCACACAGACTATTGGAAAAGTATTAAGATTAATGATTTTAGGTGTAAACTGTTTCTCCCCACTCAGAATGTTAAGGGATGAGAGAGTGAAGAAGCTCTTGACTTTGAGATGAGATCTGGAAGGTGCTGTCTCTTCAGAAGAGGAGGGGAGGTGGTTCCCAGGACTGAGGGGCTGAAGCAGCTGGTGCTGGGAGATCCAGCACCATTAATTAATCAATCCATTGTAAATGGCTGGTGTTTAGCAACTTCACAAGGCCAAGGAACATGCAGCAGAAGGAACTTTTGGCTTAAAAGTATTAGAGAATATTTGGGCTCTTTAGATGACAGACCTGAAATATTATTAACCCTTTAATTCCATTTATCCAGTTGCTTCTGCCACCCAGCACTGATGGTTTCTATGCAGACTTCCCTACAGAGATAAGAAAACTTGATATTAAATACCACAGTATCTTGTTTTGCATATGATTTGAATTATTAAATGGCTTTTAAATTATTTGCTGCAGGCAAAATAGTCCAAGTATCTATTTTATCTTTTATCTGTGCTGATTGTTTGAGCTCGTGCTATTAGGCTCGTGTTTGCTGACTGGATAAATGTGAGGGGAGAATCCAGTGAGAGATTGTGAAGCTGCTCTGTTTTCAGTGTCGGGGGGAGAGAAAGGTTCCTTGCCTGTATTGACCCAGGTCCTGTTCTTTATGCTGGGGTAACAGGAGTGTTTGTTTGGATCTTTAATAGAAATAGAAATAGAAATGTGCCATCCTTCTTACCTCAGCAGAGAGAGGAAGGGGAGAGCTGTGTGCAGAACTTCTTTGCTCAGAGAATGAATTTTTATTGTAACTACATTTAAAAAGTAGGCTATAGGCATGAGTGGGTTATAGGTGATGCTTGGATTTTGTTTCTACTTGGTAGCCAAAGGTCAGCAGGGATTTCAACTGATCAAAAATTTGGCAGGGGTTCATCCCAGGAAAAATAAAGCAAATAAAGTTTGGTTACAAGTGTGAAAATGGGAGAAATAAACAGGAAAGGCCTAGAAAGAAAGAACATGGTTTGTGACATCTCTTTTGGTCCATTTTTTCCATTCTTTTGCTGTCTTTTTCCTGATCTCTGTCTCTCAAGGCAGTCTCCTAAATAAACTCAGAGGCAGTTCAAGGAGGCTGTGGAAATGAGCTGGTACCTATAGCAGCAGTGCAGTTCTTATTGACTTTGGGAAGATAAGGATCAGGGCCCCTGTGTGAGTTCAATTCATACAATTACAGGGAGGAGAATGAATCACTGGGGAAAGCAAACTAACTGAGAACTCTTTCAAGATGGGATTTTAAAACTGGGCCAAAAGGAAATTAGGTGTCCAGATTCCATTAAAATAGAACTGAAGCTGGAGCATAACTCTCCCAGTCCCTTCTGATAAACAGCTCAGAAAAAGTTCATTATGGTTGATAACCTTGAAGGTTTGTAGCTCCACTATCAGCATCAGCCTTGACATGAGAGAACGTGGAAGGCACAGAATCCACTTCTCTGACATTAGTCCCCAGGGAGGTGTGGCAGCCAAACTTCCCACTGGGGGAGGATAGGGAGCAGTTCAATAACTGCTAATGGCATCATTTCCCACAAAACCTGTTTTAAGCTGCTGTTTAGGGACTTGCAAACGGCCTTAAATAGCTCCTGCCATTGCAGGATCTCCTTGGGAGTGCTGTTCAGTGGTGCACTTAAACATCTGCACCTTCCTTTCACTGTTCTCCAAGCCAGGCTCAGGCCAATCTGATGTTTGTGCTTCTCCTCGGCAGAGGAGGAGTAGGGGCAGGAACAGCCAGGGCTCTCTGTGCTCTCAGACTAAACCTTAACGTGAGGCTCTGCAGATGCTCCTCCTGTGATCCCCCTCCTTCTCTGGGTGTTTTGATCAGCAGAATGTTAGGCTCTGCTTTGGTCTGCAGTTCGTGTAGATGGTGGCACGTGGAATGTAGCACTGGGGCCCAACTCTGTTTCCTCTGAGAACTGGCAGAGGTTTTGCCAACGGCCACCCCTGGTGCACTGGGGGGCTGTGGGATGGCTCCCCCTGCTCCAGTCCCACATTCCTGTGTGCTTTTCCCGCTGGGCACATCCACTGTGATGCTTTGTAGGGTGGGGACATGGACACAGGTGTGCCCAAGGGACCCATGCAGGGCACAGCTGTGGCACAGACTGGCCAGAGCATCCCTCACTTGTTTGTGCCAATCATTTCAGGGATTCCATTGCACTGGTTTGACCTCAGCCTTATTTTCAAGGTTGCCAGTACAAAGCAAAAGGAGTTGCCTGATTTGAACTCAAATTCTTTTATTGCTGATGTCCCAGATTGCCAGGGGCAATGGGGCAAGTTTATGCCCTTCTCTCTGGATCCCAGATTCCCTGACCCACTTCCAGTTTCACCCCTTCATGGAACCAGTGGCCAAACTGCTGCTCTTTTCATGGCCACCTTTTATGACCCAGGGAAGTAGTCCTGGGCAGGGCTGGAGGTTATGTGAAAGAATTGGTGAGCTTGTGCTCTTCATGTCAAGACCATGTCCTGGGTCAGTCTTGGGTTGTGGGTGAAAACACCCTCTCAATCCAGTAAAAAAATATGGTTTAGGTGAGGAGGTGAAAAGTGGGTTTAGCTAAAATACTGCATCCCACACTTGAGTGGGTTATTTATTCTTCAGGGGACTGAAATATTTTACTGTTGGGCAACCAAGGGGAAGTAACAGTGCAGAAGTTTAGTTGGGTATGAAATATCTGCTCTTACACAGCCTCTCTGAACCAAAAGCCAAATGAAAGCTAGCAGTGGTCTTCCCCTCCTATTTTCCAAGTGGCCAGTCTCAGTCCCTGATTCTGAGCTTACTGGGGTGGTTTCTGTCTTCAGTGAAGAGCAGATGCAAATACATTTTGAAGGCAATTAGAGTATTTTTATTTTTGCTCTCAATAAACTGCAAGCACAATGAAATTGCTAGCACAAGGTTGAAGGTTATTTACTACGATTATATGCCACATGTGATTAATCTCTTCCCCGCTTTTTATTCTTTTATTAGCAAGATTTTAAATATCCTGGGGAATCTCTACAGAATTCTGCAGGGTCAGATTAAAAAGCTGAAAATACTTAGCACAGGTGGCTGTGTGTGCAGAATGCACTGCCTTAACAAGGTGCTTTTTGCTGCTCTCTGGTGACCTGCAGCTCCCCCCAGGACTCCCAGCAGCAGCAGCAGCTTCTCTGCAATCCTGCAGATCAGCACATCCCAAGTGTGTGCTGTGATCAAGCATTCTCCTCTGCAGGCCTCTAACAGCACTGCTCTAAAAAGATGATAAATGACAGAAAAGAGGGAATACAGGGCCTGTTATTCCCCAGTGGAAATGAACGTGTTAAACATTGCTTTTCTTCCTGGCTGCTGCTGCAGGTTGCTGAGCTCACTGGGGAATGTGGCTCTGTCCTCCTCCACGGCCAAGTGTCCCTGTCACCTTTGTTTTCACCAGTGACTGTGCTTCTGCAGCTGCCCAGGTTTGCCAAGACAGCCAGGTGAGAACAGATCCAGCCACACACACACGGAGCAGCTGGTGTGGTCTGTGTCCACCAGCACAGAGGGGTCAACACAAGCTTGCTCAGAAGGCAAACAGAGCCCCAGGTTGTTTGGAATCAAGGATGGGAGGTGGGGAGAGAGGGAGGAAGAGCAGGATGGCTGTTTTGGAGGGCAGCCCCATGCACAGGTTAGCTTATGGTCCCTGAGGAATCACCACCTTGGACCCAAAGTGATGTGTTCTTCCACCAGTTTGGTGGGAGGTTCAGGTAGAGCTGTGTGATCCTGGGAAAATGCTGCAGGGAGCTGAGGAGGTGATGCAAAAGGGGCCTTGCTTTGCACCTTCTGACACCTGCTCAGTTAATTATTTTCCAAAGACAATTTTATGATGTCATGCAAGCTGGAAGCCAACATTCTGTGGCCAACCTTGTCTTCAGTGTCCTTTTCTCTGGCTAAAGTAGAGTGAATCTTTGCTGCAGAAGAGATCTTGGTTTAATTCATTGTGCCTGCAGCTTTAAGGTTAGAATAGAATATAGACCAGATGATGATTATTCATCTGAAGCTCTTCTGGAGAAGGCAGCATGAGGGGATGTTCCATTTACATTAAAAACAAATCCAGGAGAAGGTGATGAAGAAATGCTTTCACCAGGTTTCTTCTCCATGATCAAAAGACACTTGCCTAACCCCAACATCTAATTGTCACATGATTAAAAATGTATGAGATCTCCTGAAGATAGAAAAGATTGTGTGTAGCAGCACAAATACTTGATTGAAATGCATAATTGATACCTTCACTCAGCCTCATGTGGAAACACAAGACCAACAGGGCAGGTTGTCCAAGGGATGGATGGATGGATAAGTTTTTTCTCCAAGGCAGCTGATTAGTGAAACAATGCTGGTAACTTTTCAGTTTTAGACAAGCAAAAAGAAGTTTGAGCCTTTCTTATCTGTAAATTTTAAGGGGTCTTGGGTATATTTGAGAAGCCAATGAGTTAAAAAACCTCACACAGCCCCAGGCACTTATTTGAACAATTAACTTTTACTTACCAAGAACTCTTTTGGTGTGTAAAAATATGCAAAAATTGCACATTGGAAGTGGTGATAAAGTGTAGAAAATGCTGTGCTTGCTGCTGAGGGGTGTAGTGTGATGTGGCCACGTGCTCCCCAGAGCCCACCCTGCCCTTGACTCGCGTGCAGAACTTCCAGGGATTCAGAAAAGACAAAGCACAACGCTTCCATAGGTTCAACTGTAAATGATGCCTTTATATTGTACCCAGTGCACACAGAACACTGCTGCTCTCTTTTACCACAGTAATTCAGGAAAATACTCAGAATACGGATTCATTTTAAGCCTGTAAAAAATACAGTTCAGTATTGGACCAAAAGTAACTGTCTTCGTAGTTTTAATCTAAATTTCTGCTTTTGGAGGAACATTAACCCAAATAAGTTTCTTTTCAAGTATATTCCAAGATTCAACTGGTTTATTTCAGTTTGGTAGCACTGAGGTTTTTTTGTCCTAACTGATGGTAATGACAGCTAAATGTCAGCTTCATTTCTATCTTAGCTCAAAATATAAACAGAAAAGTATACAAAAAGGAAAATGTCGTGTTACACTCTCTGTGAGTTCTTCTTGCTGTGTACCCTATGCCAAACAGTTTTGATTCTGCATGTGACTCTCAGTCCAAAAAGCCATGCTGAGACATTTTTCCCAATAAATTATTTCCCATATTTTGCCTCTAGTGCAGAGAAAACACTGCTATTAACATAAATGCATAAAAAACCTGAACCTGGAACTTCATTTCATCAAGAAAAAAACCCCATGATATTTTTAATATAACATTTTGGATATATTTTATGTCAAAACACGATCACCAGTCAAACTAGTGATGTCTAAACCCAATACATTATTGTGACTTCTAAATTAAAAACATCAGAACAAAACTAAATTTATTATAGCTCTGCCTTCATTAAACACCGTGTGTTGGTGATTTAAACACAACAAAGCTCTAGTAATTCTTCAAAAGTGTCTACTAAATAGAATAAAAAGAATAAGAACAATTAACATTTAGTCTGTTACATTAAAAAATGGATGTACTTATTCCTATTGCCTGTTAGCTTTACCTAAGCCTTCGACTACTACAAAAATAATAATAAAAAAGAAAACTCATTGCTGAAAGTCAAAAACATTCAAATCAGTTGATACAACATTACAGTACAGTCAACTAACATCATTCAGGGTCTCCTTTTCTCAGGGTAGAGTCCTCAGACCAGGGTCACAAACCTAGTTCACTGCAGGTCCAAAACTGAGGGTCAGCTCGGTGCGATCCTGCCCCGCGACGGCTTCGGGACAGCGGGGCCGGAACTGTGGGCTCACCCAGCCTCTCCTTCCTTTTATTCAGCACTGGAGTTAGGACAGTGTTAAGTTTAGCACAATAACTAAAAAAAAAAAAATAAAAAAAAAAGGAAAAAAAATAATAAAATAAACAGAGAAGTGGAAGCTAGGTGAAGCTGCCATTTGTGTCAACCCATTGCGATACGCTATACTAAAAAATCCTGAAATATCCACCTGTCCTCACCGCTCTGCCACGGACTAGCAAAGTCAAAAATACAAAAGTCTTCAACTCGTCGTTTTTGCAGAATAAAGCAAAAAAGTCTTTGTGCTCCTTACTACCAGAAGCAAAATATCCTCTGAGTTACCACATGTAATAGCTTCTGGATGTGTCGACTTGGGTCGGCTTGGTCTCTGCAGAGCCATCCTTGTCTTTTTCACTGTCACCTTCCCAGAGATTAATAAGTGGAGGGTAGAGCTCGTTCAGGGGGATTGAAGAGGTCTTTTGCATATATTTTTTCAATGAGTGGTGGTAGTTTTTTCTTTTAAACCTTTTTGCAATATAAACAGAGACAGAGGCGAGGCTGATGACAGCAAACATGGATCCCATCACCGCTGCCAGGGCCGTGCTGGTTTCCTGGTCGGAAATATCCAGCGCAAAAGCCGCGTTTTTGGTTGTGACGTTGACACAGGATCTCTGTGTTTGCTGATGGATGTTGGACACTGTCAGACACACTTCATAATCCGTAGAGGGTTGTAAATGCGTGAGGTTGTATTCGTGGACATCCACCGGGACTCTGGCGGTGTAGGTGATGTGAGGGTTGTCAATCTTCATGGTGGCTGATGACCACTTTAAATTGGATGTCATGACGTTGGAGTTGACTTTCCAAGAAACCAGGATGGAATGGGACTCGGCTTGTTTAACGTAGATCTTCAGAACCTGGGTGCCATCCAGGAGCGTTCCGTTCACGCGGATGGTAGCGACCCTTGTGTCAGCCCCTTCTATGTTTTGAGCGACACAGGTGTATCTCCCGGAGTCCTCAACCTGGATGTTGGAGATTTCCAAGGTGCCCTCACTGCTCAGCTTGTATTTGTCAGAGAGGCTTTCCACGGTGACTTTATTGCCCAGAGGGGTGACCCAGTAGATTTCAGGCTCAGGTTCTGCCATGGCCCGGCAATCTAAAAACACCGTCATGCCGATGTCCAGGTTTAAGTGATTGGGAAAGGTCTCGTGAGAGATCATTGGAAGACATTGTTCGTTTGAATCCTGTATCAGCACTTCCTTCACCTGCTGTCCCCGGTACTCTGGAGGCATAGCACAGAACATGGAGAGAGGCTCCATGAAGCGGATGTTGGTTTTGTTGGAGTTGATCCAGTGGATGACGCAGTCGCACCTGAGCGGGTTGCTGTGGATGCTGATCTCACGCAGGTTTGGGAGGGATTCCACTGTCTTTTGGTAGACTGCATTCAAGGCATTGTTGTTGAGCATCAGGCTCTCCAGGGCAGGGACGTTGCGGAATGCCAGGCGATGGATGTAGGACAGCTTTGGGTTGTTGGTGGCTTCCAGCTTTGTGAGCTCAGGCAGGTTGTCCAGCGCGTACCTGTCGACAGACACGAGTTCTCCCATGTTGTTGATCCCAAGCTCTTTCAATCTGAGCATGTTTTTAAAATCCCCTTCTTGAATTTTATGAATTGGATTTTTGTTGAGATCCAGGAATTTTAAATTGGGAACTTTCTCAAGTGCAAGCTGAGGAACTTTTACCAATTTGTTGTCATAAAAAGAAAGACTTTCAAGACTATCCAAGCCTACCAACGCATTGCCAGGAATGTCTGTGAGGTACATACCTGCCAAAACTAGACTCCTTAAGTTTGAGAGTGGTTTGAAATTCATATCAAGTATTCCAATCACTGGGTTTTCTCCAATCATGAGAATCTCTAAGTTGGGAGTAGAATCAAACCAACGGCTGTCAATAACCTTTAATTTGTTGGAGTTGAGGTGTAATCTCAGAAGATTTTTCAGGCCAGAGAATGCGTTTGCAGAAATGCTGCTGATCTGGTTGTGATTTATGTAGAGCTCCTGCAGATTGCAGAGGTCTTGCAGGCAGTAGTCAGTCATCTCAGTGATCTGGTTCTCCTCCAGGTGCAAAGTCGTAAGCTGAGTGAGGTTGGAGAGCCCGACATCTCTGATACTTGTGAAGTTATTTTGTGAAAAATCCAATTCTGTTAAATTAAAGAGCTGTTGGAGTTCGTCTGTGGTCTTTGCAATGTTGTTGCTTTGTAACAGAAGGACTTGAGTGTCACTGGAGAGGTTGCTGGGGATTTTTGTTAACCGGAGGTCGTTGCAGTCAACTGTGGTGGCTTCCCTGTACGTTGACTGTGGTGTAAACCAGGGCCTGATTTCACAGACACAAAGCTGTGGACATTCGCTGCTCTGTATGGAAGACTCAGTTAATGAATTCATTAACAATTCTAGCACCAACTGGCACACAGTTAAAACAACTCTAACCTTTGCCATGCTGGCCAGCGAGGGGGTTCAGCTCCCCAGCCCCCTAAAATCCCCACGGAGGAAGAGGGTGATCCCCTATCAGGCAGAAAACGTAAAGCTTGACGTTTAAGGTGAAAGGCTTGGACATCCAGAAAGGTGAAAGATGATTTTCTGAGTTTAGTGAAGTTAAGAAATGCTCTGAAGACTCTCAGCTGCTCCTCAGTGTTTTAGAATCTTCTGTAAATCAGTGTCTGAAGATGGTCCTGAAAGCAGATTAGAGTATATGTTATGCTCAACTCATATATAGTTAATCTATTATTTAACTTCTTCAACCTCTGAAAGAAAATATCTGAAAACAATCATTATTTTAACAGTAATCTCTTACAAAAATCCCAATCTGGTATAGGTAAATAATGTAGGGTTTGGAACTCTCTCCTTCTTGTGGTTTACATGAGAAATCTCTCTAAGTGAATTATCTAAAAATAAAAATTTGGGATGGATACCTTTCAGATTTACCCTGCAGGAGTAGTTTAGTTTGAATGGCTTGGGAATGCTGAGGGTGGAGGATGTGCTGGTGAGCACAGCGGGGTCTCAGATGAGTGTCAATGCCCAATCCCTGTCCCCAAGGCTTGGATTTCAGGCCTGTGGAATTAAGGCTCAGGAAGCTGCTGGCTTAGAAGTTTGAAGCTAAACACTTATGAACTTTGCCAAAATTTATCCGAGCTAATCGAATCAGTTCCAGATAACAGCTTAGATTTAATCCAGCTCAGCACCAAACAATAACAGTAAATTTGATTAAATGAATGTACTGCCCTTATTTCAGCTGTTTGTACTGCATTGTGATCGTATGAACTGTTCACCACAATTCCAAATTGCTGTGTAAGCCCCACGTCTGTATCTGCTTAGCCTGAAGTTGTTCCTGCAAGAGTGCATTTAAATTAACCCAGCTGTGTCCAGGCACCTCAGAACATCTGGTGTATGGTGAGGCTTTGAACACATATTCCAGGAAAATGTCCTGGTAAAATATTTCTCCTCCTCCCTTCATTGGAAAATCGCTCTGGTGAGTGCAGTTGAGACTTCTCAAACAAAAGGTTTGGGGTTTTATGTAACTGAAATAATCAGGTTGTGCTGTGTGGACTCCCCATCCCTGGAAGTGTCCAAGGCCAGGTTAGATGGGGCTTGGAGCAACCTGGGATAGTGGAAGGTGGCAGGGGTGGAACTGGATGGGCTTTAAGGTCCCTCCCAACCCAAACCACTCTGTGATTCTGTGATATCTGAGAGAACTCAGTGATAAAATTGTATCTTTTACATTTAGAACATAGCAAAGCTTCAACCAAGTCACAGCCCACAAGAGATGGTTCTATATAAAACAATAAAACTAAATACAGCTTCTAAAATAGGTTTAAAATACTCCTCTGGATAGTGGTGACAGGAATCCCATTTGTACAATGTTTACTTGTAAATCTGATCATATTAAATCATGAAATTACCGTGTTTTATTTTGGATTACAATGTAGTGCTGTAGGTAGAATACACCCAACAGCAATTTAGTTATTTATTTTTATATTGTTATTCTGTGGTTGTGCTTTGGAAGAAGGGGAAGAGGAGTGGGACGCAGAATGCATTTGACCCTGTTGAGTCAGATTTTCTCTCTGGTAGCTGAGACTTGAATGAGAGCTGAGCAGACCCTCCTGGAGAGGGGAAAACCAGCTGTAGGACCAATGTTCCTTCCCAAATAACTTCCAACTGATGGAAGAATTGACTAAGACTGTATTAAAAAATAAATCCTAATGGCACCGTGACAGTACGGAGTGTGTTAGCGTGGAGTGATGAGGGGGCTGCTGTAGCTGAGCTCTGCTGACTCTGATGGATGCTTCCCTCCACAGCAACACATTTGTAGCTGACCCAAGCCAGCCAATTCTAGGAAAATTGATGGCATCTGAAGTTTAATTGATTTAATTGCAGATTTTCAAATGGCAGCATTTTGCAGTGAATAATGCAGGCGGTGCTTTCCCCCAGCCACAATCCCAGGCAGGTACAGGAGGTGCCCTGAGCTGTCCCCTCACACAGGGACATGTCCCTGCTCCTGCTCCGCACCTGGCCCAGGGCAGGGACACCAAAGAGGGAGCATTGCTCCCAAAATTCCTGCCTGTGGAGTTTCTCCTGCAGCTTCTCAGTGGATGAGGAGAAGGGAGTTGGAGCCTTACAAAGCTGAGGGCCCTAATGGTGTTTTACTACTGCTTTAGCCCTGATGTAGCTGTAATGCTTTAAAAACCAAACTGCCTGAAAAACACTTCAAAGGTTCTTTTGAAATATGTACGAGCATGTCTAGATGTTGCAAAAAAAATCAAATTCGATCTTTCTTTGTTGAATATTTATATCCTCTTACTTGCACGTTACAGTTATTGTTCATCCTTGCTAAGAAGGCATTTGTGGGTTTATTGACCAGAGTTCTGGGTTTATGATCACTGTAAATATATGATTTTACAAGTTCCTAGTGGCTCGTTCTCTTCTGTAGGTATTTGCTACTGCAAATGGATTTAATTTTCTTTAACTGCAAATTTAGAAACAACCCACACATTGCTTTCCTCAGTCTCCCCCAGCCCAGGGCAGCTTGGATGAAGCTGGAAATGAAATTCCAGAGCAATTAAAGAGTGAATTCTGAGCAGCCCCACGTGCCCCAGCAGGAGGGACAACCCAAGTCATGGGCTTTTGTTTTAGCTACCTGTGGTGTGTAAAACCCCATCCACAGCCCTGGCAGCAGAGCTGCCACCAAAAGCCATCCCTTTGCCCCAGGATTCTCAGCTTTGCAGCACTGATCCCAGACACCTCTGCAATGTTTGGTGTCGCAGATACTGAGGGTGTGAAGGAAAGCTTTTAGCATTCCCTGCCTTCCCTCTCATTTGTTAGATTCATATTTTCTGCTGTTCCAGCCCACAACAGCAGTTGTAACAGCTGGTAACTTGATATCAGCAGAAATAATGGCTAATTTTATGTGAGAGATATGGAGGGAATTATTTTACTCCGAGCTAATTAAATGCATTTTCCATGGCACTGCTCAGTACCCAGTGCTGAAAAAAAGCCACATTTGTGTCACCAGCAAACCCACAGCAGCTGCCCAGGGTGTTGGCTTGTTCCTGTTCCCTGAGGGCAGAAACAGGAGCATCATTCCTGCCTCCCATCCTGGCACTGCCATGGGGAGGGCTAACTCTTCCCTTTCCACCTCAGTTCTGAAGAATGGTTAATACTGAGAATTTGTTTGGCCTAAGAAATCATGAGGATGGGGTGTTTGGTTATGGAGTAGAAGATCCTTCATTTCAGTTTTCCTTGGAAAGAGGGTGGGTTGGAAGAGGTGTGCCCTGGCAGCCATGGCCTGACTGGGCTCTTAAAGAGTGAGGTTGGGTGGGTGATTGGAAGAAAAAGTACATTTAAACCTCCAGTGCAGGAAGAGGAAAATATGAAGGGACAAGCATGAAAGAAACTGTTCATTAAAAGTGTTCACAGTTAACCTGCCAACTAAAAAGAACAGATATTAAACATTTTTGCTTGGTAATAGGAAAACAAAGTGTTGTCACTTCCCTGACAGCTGTATTAATGGTCACTATTAAAATTCGCTGAAAAGAGCAACAATCTTGTTTGCACATGGATATCTGGGAGCATTTTGAAACAGTGATGCTGCCACAGCAAATCCTCCCTCTCCACAGTTACGTGGCTCATTCTTGCAGAATTTCTTTTATATTGCAGCAGCATCAGCCCAGATTCTGGTCGGCAGCCTCCTGCCCTGAGTGTGCCCAGGTAAAAGTTGGAGGGATCAGATACACAAAGAAATTACCTCAGGCTAAGACAAGCAATTTATTCTGCAGTTGCTGAGAGCCAGAAGCACACGCTGATCCCCTGTTCCTCCCCTCTCTCCCAGGCTGAGCCTCAGTACCTGAGCTGTGTGCTGGAAAATTGTCTGTTCTGCTAATGACTCGTGCAGCTCCTGCAGTCCATCCCCAGCAGGAAAACCTGTCCTGGCTGCTCAGCCTGCCTCGGGTGGGGCAGCAGGGGAATGCAGGTGGGACAGTGTGGCAAGCACATATTTCTCTCTCTCTCAGGATTGTTATTATAGAGAGAGACAGAAGAGAAGAAAGAGACAACAATTTCTATTTCTGTCCCTTGTTTCTCCCATGGGGAATGCATTTGGAGATTGCTGACCTGGAGTCATTGGTTGATTGGATTCTGGTGAGGATTGTTTGGCCCTGATGGCCAAATGGCCAATGGATTGGTGCCATTTTCCTGGATAAAACAGGGATTGGTTTTCCTGGATAAAACAGGGATTGGTGCCGTGCTCAGCTGAGCCAGAGCCTCAGGCCAGGCTTTAGGAGGGAGAGGCACTGAAATAGGAGCAGCCTCTAAATCCCAGCAGTAAGCTCAACACTAAACCCAGTCTAAAAGCAGGTTACTAAAGTCAGGCTTGCTCCAGTCAAGAGCATCAGTGACCTTGTACATCCTAGAGAAAGAGAACTTGGAGTTTAATAACCAGGACATTTCCAGCCAACCCACAGAATGGGCTCCTTTCCCAGGAATTAAATTTACAAGGGCAATCCTGTGTGTTTAGAAAAACATTGAGGAATAATGCTTGATAATAAGCCTTTTATAGTGTGTTTTTTAAAGTCTCCAGTGTCATCAGGAAATAAGCTATTTACAGGTCTGAATTGTGAAAAAGACAGAAAAATCAAGCTGAAAATGATGACAGTTGAAGGAGCTTGAAAAAATCTGAACGTGGGAGCTGGGTATTAAAAGGAAATACAGAAACAAGGGCCTGTAGGACATGTAATAATGGTATAAAGCCTCAAAACACATCTTCAGGGATTTATAATATTGAAGTTTTGAGGGGTTTTTCCTTGCAAATAATGCCTACTTTTTCTTCTCATCTGTACACACATTCCATCAAAGTAAGGTCTGTGTTTAATTTTGGGGAAAGCTCTGGTGAGAAGGCGATTTGCTGTATCTGGAGACAACCTTAGCATGCTTTATCTGTGTTCTTTTGAAAAATACTACTCTTATCTCCGCCAAAGAACTGCAAAGAGCATCCTATTCATAACGTCTGTGCTGCAGAAACAGCATATTACAGCTTGGAAATTTGTAATTTATTGGAGCTTATTCTTAAGACTCGCATCTGATACAGTATTTTTCATTAAAATATTGAAGTAAATTTGCAGGAGAGGGAAAAATGGTTTTCATTCATAGACTGCTCTGGAGTGTAAGGGGCTGGATCCTCTGCAGGGAGCAGCCACTGGGTGTTGATGGCCCATCAAATCCACCACAGAATTGCAACCCAGCTTCTGGCAACTGATGGAAAATCTCTCACAGATTACCATTAACCAGTCATATTAGAAACATCAGGAATAACAGGGGCTTGCCAAACAGTGGGCTGTCAAATTATAGAGGCTGTTTGCTTTAGGAAAGAAAAAAGCCTCATCAACCACTTCATGGCCTTGAAACCTGAAAGGTGAGATGTGCTTGTGCAGCAGGAGTATTCTTATGCTGGGACACAAATTATTATCAGCTTTCTTATTACGTTTCTCTTCAAAAATGAGTTTCATCTGGGGACAAGATGGGCTGTTCTGTTGTCCAGGACTTGTTTTCATGTCCTGCTGAAAGGGCTCAATGTGAAGGCAAAGCTTTGATTCCATTTATGCAGAAGGATCCCACCTGTGACCACTGCTCTGGTCCCACACCATCACCAGAGAAAGTTACTTGACCAGATCAGCATTTCTGAGAGCCAACCCGTTCCACTGCCAGGTTAAGACCCAGGTCCCTGAGCCCTTCCTTGCAGCTCTTCCCTTCTGCCTGCCCTGCAGCTGATGGAGGGCAAAGCCCTGGGATGTGCTTTCCTTTCCCCCTCACATTCCAACCCATCCCCAGCCCTCTCTCCAGTTTAAATGCAAGGGAGAATTGAAACCTAATTGGTTTTAGTACAGTATCTAGAATTTCCAGAGCATAACTGATTTGGGAAGACCTCTTCCAACTACTTTTTGCATGTCATGTATCTGCTGGCTGATGAATGAAAGAGGACCAAAGGTTAAGAAATTCTGCTTTGGCTTCTTACCATATTTAAAGAATAGAAATGGGCTGAGTCATGGTATATTTGGGATCTCAGGACCACAAGGAAGGATCTGAGCATCTTTGTAACTCATGGGGGCACCTCCCTCCTGAGGATTTCATACAGAGCAGCTCAGAAAATCTCTGCTTCTCACTATCTATCAAAATCAGCACAATTCAAACAAAAACCTAAAAAAAAAANAAAAAAAAAAAAAAAAAAAAAAAAAAAAAAAAAAAAAAAAAAAGAAAGGGGACAAAGGGCATTAAGAGATTGGATTTTGGAGTAGAATTCCTTTTTTGTTTTTTGACCACTGTGAGAGCCAAGGAGCTTGGCCAGTGGAAGCAAAGTGTTAATAATAACAAAACAAGGAGCACACAAGGAATATTTTTAGCCAGGACAAACAGGGATGCCAGAACTCCAGAGGATTTTCCTGAAGTAACAGAAAATCCTTTTCCTCCCTTTTTGCTGACTGGCTTCTGGCAGTGTGATTATTTTGCTTCCTACACAGTTCTAGATCAAACTCCAGTTTTGTGAGTCACTCAGGATCCCCCACAGTTGGGAAAGACCCTGGTGTGTACGTGGTTGTTACTACCACAGAGGATGCCAAAAAACCCTGAGCTGCAAACAGTGCCTGATAAATCCCAACCAGAATGAGTCAGGAGCTCTGGAGGTATTTATAAATCAACACAATGGTGCTGGCTGTAGGGAATGCATAAGGCTTGTTATTAAAAATTATATGTGCATGGAGCTTCAATTGCTTATCTTCAATTCTTCAATCAAGGAAAAAAGTTCTTTTTCTGCTCCTTGTTACACTCTGTTTTGATAATTCTGTTTCCTGTGGCTGTAATATGTGTTAGCTTTTCAATTATTAGTGATTAAGTATTAAACTGTATTTTACTATTAGCCTAGATCTATATCTACACAGTTTGTACATGTAGTGTGCTGACACAGACTTCAGCCCTTAGAATAAAACAGACTTTTATTGATTTTTTTTTCCCTGAGTTTTATGCTTACAAAATCCAATTCTCTGTTTCTGAGCTATATATATTTAAATGTTAATAGACCCATGTATTGAGTTGGCTGGTATGGGAAGATCTGATAGGAAAGACTGTGAGCATGCCACTAACAAAATAAATGGATTTAGCATGGGAGGTGCTGAGATGTAATAGAAAGGCTGTTAGCACCAAGACAAAGACCTGGAACTCAACCAAGCTGGGAAGGGACAGAACTAATTCCATTAAGTGGCCACAGATTTGGGTTTGGAACTGCTCTGAACCAAGGCTTTACTCTGACCTGAGAAAAAGGCTCTTTTCTCTCTCTCCAGTGGAACTGTATCCCACAACCCTCCCCTTTCCATGAATCTTTCTGTATTTCTGCTACATGAAATATGTGTTCCCCACCACTGCTTCATTCCAAAATCGTTCAGGGAGCATTGCCATGTGATCAGGGCAGGAGAGCTCAGTCAGCTGAGAGTGTGAACCCCCAGAGCCTGGATTTAACCATTTCTCTTGCTCTCAGGTACCACCTGAATTCTGATGCTTTGCTCCATGCAGGAAACAGTTTTGCTTTGAGACATTAATGAGGTTAAGAAAGAGAGAAAACACATCCTATTTAATGTGTTGTGTGTTTAAGAACAGGCTATAAACTGTCCCTTGAGCTTTAGTCCCCAGGCTGGTCAGGGCCACATCCCAGGTTTTCCATGGATTGTTTCTTTCATCAGTGCTTGCAAAACACAGAGGCACTGAAATTTCTGCCTGTTGCAGAAAGGAGGTTTTTTCCTCTCAAAATTTTAAGTTACTGGTGCTTTATAGATGAAATCTTTACCTAATTACAGTGATTCATTTGGGCATGATAATGTTTAATTTGTATTAACCAGACTTGTTGCACTTAAAGGGGGAAGAAAGAGAAAGGAAAACAGATTTGTCAATGAACTTAGAAAAAACACTGACCTGGTTTTACTTGGTGCCTTTTACTACAATGAACCCATTTTAAAGACCTGTTTTCAAGCAGCAATTAAAAAACTTCATTTTTGCAACTGCTTGTTCACCTATGGCTAAGAGAAGTTATTTTTCAATGCATTTACAAGTTACTGGTGGCTCTCTGGAGCTATCAATATTTACTCTATTTCTGTTAGAATGTGGATCATTTGTAATTTAAAAATTTAACAAGGCCAATCAGTAGCTCATCTGCATCCCAGTAATTGTATGCAGCACATTAGCAAGGTAGGAATTTATTAGATAGTTTTGGACTTGCTTAATCATATAAATGACATGATGCATGAAATAACAGAAAATTAAGGATTCATTATATAAATGATAAACATTTTCAAATTACAAAAAGACAATCCAAGCTTTGATTGATATTTTATTAAAACAAGGTAAAACGTTATTCTACCAAACTTTGGACAAGCTCAGGGATTCCCTCTGAATGACTTTGTAGGTGTTTTGTAGAAGTTCCTTAGGATGTGATCAGTCAGATTCCAGGGTGGAGGAGGAAGCCAGGGAACATCTCCCATGGACTTAACCAGCCACGTGGCTTCTCCAGACATGAGTGTTCTCTGTAGACCAGGATAAAAGAAGGAGCAGTGACCCCAGGTGGAGCTCTCCAGTGGCAGGGCTGGAGCTCTGGCTTATCTGCACTGCCACAGGTGGAGCTTCTTTCCCTTGGGAAAGTGTTTGTTGAGCATGGAGGAATCTGGTTTGGCTCTCAGCCCCACCTGTAAGGTGTGTGTGGAACACCTGCTCGTGTTTCTGGCAGGTGATCCCCAATCCATCCCCATCCAGGTGCCACACCCATCCCTGCACCTCCTCCATCCCACACCTGCCTTTGGCACCCCCTGCTTGCCACAAACCAGCCCCTTTGGGGTGAAGCCAGTGGCTCCCAGCTGACCTCAGGGTTGGGATGTGCCCCTCCAGACCCAGGAGTCCTTTGGGACTCCCCTCTGGAGTCCCCAGGGCGCTGGGGCTGCACTGGGGCTGCACTGGGGCAGTGCTGGCTCCCAGCACCACACTGGGAACGGGCTGTGGCTGCCTCTGGAGTGTGGGGAGACCCCCACCCCAACACCTGCCTGGGGCTCTGCTCCCTTCCAGGGCCAGCAGAGCTCTCCCACAGGAGCAGGGTGGGGGCTGCACCACCCCAGAGCTGAGACACCAGCCAGGCAAACCCTGCCAGGTACCTTCAGGGGGGCTTGGCTTCCAAAAGCCCTTGCTTGTCCTGCCCTAATGCAAGCTGACAGATGCCCAAATTGCTGGAATCACCAGAGTTAGTTAAATTAAATACCTGGAAATGAGATGCTGACTGACAACCTCTGAAATTTCTAACTAAAACCCCCAAGTAAGGTTTGCCTCTGTGTTCAACTGCTTCAGCTTGGGAATTGTTCAGGGAAATACTGCCCTGTGTGACTACTGAGGGCTAAGGGGCAGCACCTCAGGAGAGAAAATTATGTAGTAAGGCTGCTGTACCCAATAAAATAAGGGAAAGAGCTGTTTCTCCTGGCACTTTTATAACTTCAGTGCATTCTCACTGCAGCACCCTGTTCAATATTTCAGGCCTGTTACTTAAACTTGCTTTGCCTTGTTGTTCTGTTAGTTAAAAAGGGAAGAAAAAGGCAATACTCCACTGCAAATACTCAATCTTTACAAACTGTGCTCCAGGTAAAAACCAGGTCCTGTTCTTTTAATAATTCAGCCAGATGGAATGTCAGGGAAACACTGCCTTGTAACACCAAATTAAGGTCTTATGACATAGAAGGTGAAGTTATAAAAATATTTTACAGGCAAAGTTAAGAGCAGAGACTAATTCTTGTCTCAGTGATAGCACAGACTTGTCCTGCCTTCACCAGGGGGAGAATTAGGCCAATCCAAAATAGGCCAATCCAGTATTTTTCTTCAGTGCCATACGTAGAAAAAGGAAAAACAACATCTAAAGAGCAAAACAAGATTTGAATAAGTTACAGGATTTGAAGCAGCAAAGAATAAGAGAGTGGGGTTCAGAAGAACTTTCAGCTGGGGAGTTCTCAGCCCTCCATGGAGGCGTGTTCAGCTCCAACCTTGTGGAGTCCATTTAGTGAAGAACTTAATTACTCAGCTGCAGGAAAAGAATGAGACTGGCAAAGTCCTTGAGCAACTCCAGCACATCTGCAGTGACTGTTTCTTATCAAAGTGGTCCTGTGAGTTCCCTGTGCAGAACTTAGGCCCTCAAGATCTTAGAGGAACACCATTATTTAATAATTAATTACAAAACAAAACCAGTTCCTAAGCCAGCTCTTTGGTTTTCTCTGCTCTTGCCCATCTTTCTTTGTCAATTGCAGAGACAAAACAGAGTATGGGAATATTTGTAGTGGGTTTCCTTGGATTTCTGTTCTGGCATGGGGCTCTGGCTGCTTCTCACCTCTCCCCTCTCCCAGGAGCCCTCCAGGCACTGCCAACCCTCCCAACAGAGTCAGCAGAAAAACCATCCCAGCTCCAAAGTCCCTTTTGTGTAGAACTCACAAATGATTTTTGGGAAAGATGTGTTTAAGGCCTGACTCTGTTAATGACTTAACTGCTCTGGAGCCCAACCTGGAATTCTCAGTTCCTGGGAGCACCATGGGTCTCCAGGCTGGCAGTTCCAGCTGGAAGGGGCTGCAGGAATCAGCCGTGGTGGGGCTGAAATGCAGGCTCACTGTCCACGAGCCTCACACAAACACGGGAGGAGGGCTGCATTTATGTGCTTCCAAAAACTTTACATAGATTTTCTTCAGTTCTGTGTCTACAAAATGTCTGCCAGGGAAAAAATCTGGAGCTTGGCAGGATGAAGCCTCACACGTGTATTGTTCGTGTAACTATGGTAACCTACAAATGCCACCAGTGTTTCCATTTCATACACAAATGAGGGGACAGCTGTGGGGACCACATGTCTGCCAATGGAATAATATATGTGAACTAGGATGGCTTGGTCAGAAAATTACAACTCATCTATATTAATCAGGGCTTCAAAGAACAGGCACCTCCGTGGCAACAAAGTGCACAGGAAGACAGAGGGATTTTTATTTTGGCTGCTCTGTAAATATTTGCAGCATCTTGCTACTTTGCTGGTTGAAAAATAAGCTAAAATAAATACTGTTCAACCAGAGCTGTTCTGTAAACATCACTTAACTCTTCTCCTTGTGCTTGTTTGTTTGGGGTTTTTTTTCTGATGTGTGATCCTGGTCTGAGCCTGACACAAAGCCAGACCTGGGACCAGGCAGGTCACTCACCTGGGGGAGGAGCAGCTCCAAAAGAGACAGAAATAATGTGGCTCAGAGCTTTGTGAACAAAGTCCCCATTTTTACTCATTGATATCATTAACAGAAACAAGAGCTTCAAAAGATTCGTAAGAGAAACTAAAAAAAGATTTAAAAATATTGTTTAAATGTGGATGAGTCTCTATCATCCCTAACAACAACAAAAACAAATCTGCAGACCCAGTAATGCAAACAAATCCCCTTTCCAGTGAATATGAAGCTATGAGGCTGCAGTAGCAGCAGTACTTGACCGCTGCTATGATTCATCCAAGGTGTTTTAAGTGTCCCTACAAAAAAAAAAAGCCGCGGAGCAGGGATGTGCCGCCCTCCCTGGCAGCAGCAGCCAGGCAGCAGCCGGATGCAGCAGGAATCCAGCACGCCGATTAGGAAAAGTTTTCCCTGCCTTCTGCAGTGCCACGCTACTGTATCGGTGTGAAACAAAGGCTGCAGCATCCCCTCCTCCGCCCGCGGCAAGGAGCGGGGCTCCGGGCAGCCGGCACCAGGGGGATTTGGGGATGAATGGTGGGGATGGTGATGAGAGCTTCACCACTGCTTGGTGAGATGATCCCCTTTGCTCCACGAGCTGGAACCGAACACACACGGAGAATCATGAAATCACAGACTGATTTGGGTTGGGAGGGACCTTCAAGATCATCCCCTGCCATGGCAGGGACACCTCCCACTGTCCCAGGTGCTCCAAGCCCTGTCCAGCCTGGCCTTGGGCACTGCCAGGGATCCAGGGGCAGCCACAGCGGCTCTGGGCACCTGTGCCAGGGCTGTGAGGTTCCCTGCGAGGTCAGACTGAACAGAAGTTTCTTTTTTCAGCCTGAGTTTGGACGGGCTCAGCATTATTTATGGCAGTAG
>VXBC01013200.1:429679-451402 GCA_013399945.1 Ploceus nigricollis
CTACAATTTCAGAATCACTTAAATATCACAGATTCTGACACTTGTGTGGGGAAAATCGCCGTTTGTAGGAATTTCCCCTCCTCACACCCGTGTTTTGGGAGGGAACCTTTGAAGATGCACTCTGTGTCAGCAGCTCTCTGGCCACAGAGAGCAGGCACAGACTGTCCCAGGCATTTTCCTGGGGAAGGCTGTGAGAAAATCAGAGAAAAGAATGAGAAACAATTCTTATCTCCACTTGTTGCACACATGTTGTGCACATGTGGAATGTGTCATGGAAATTTGTTTACCAAAGGGTGATTTCTTAACTGGACACTGGATGGTGTTTGGATGGATTGACCAATGAGGTCAAAGCTGTATTGGACTGGCTGTGAGGGTTACTGAGTTTCTTAATAAGTATAGTATAATATAGAATAAGATATGTAATAGAGCAATTAATCAGCCTTCTGCAATCATGGAGTCAATGCTAATTATTCCCCAGCTGGGGGCCTGCAGCAACAGCACTCGGCAGAAGTGCAGAGCTGTGTGTGAGAGATTTCTGTGAGCAGCAACAGTTTCCTCCCAAAGGGAATGCCAGCAATTCCAGCTCATCCCTCCTGGCTGGGACAGAGCCTCAGCCCAACACCCAGCTGCTCTCCGTGGCCTTGGGTGCCATTAGGGGCACCCCAAGCCTTTGGATTATTGAGTGTTGAATCTGAAAGATCAAAAAGTGTCTTTCTCTCTTGTTGCCCGGAGCAGCTGTGGCTGCCCCTGGATCCCTGGCAGTGCCCAAGGCCAGGCTGGACATTGGGGCTGGAGCACCTGGGGCAGTGGGAGGTGTCCCTGACATGGCAGGGGTGGCACTGGGTGGGCTTTAAGGTCCTTCCAATCCAACCATTGTTGGATTTTATGATTCTGTGATTCTCCTGCTCTCCAGGGGGGAGATTGGATTGATGGGCCCTTCTGACATGCTGAACATAGCTCAGTCCCTGTTGGACTCAGAGGCTTTATTGTGCAGGCAGCAGGAGTGCAACAGGAGCTTTGCTCATGTGGCACCCACCTGGGGCAGGACAGGCTGGTCCTTGCACACCCACCCAGCACTCCCTGCATCCATCCCCCTGCTCCCAGCACTCCTCTCTCACCAGCCAGGGTTATTAAACTGCTATTTATACAGCTCAGGCTGCAAATTGGAGCTAATTAACATGTGCACAGCCTCTTCCCGTGTTATTGACCATGGAGGACAAAGCCTTTGAGCCACCTCTTCCTCTCTCACCCTGCTAACACTCTGTGTGATTTCCTGGCAGCTCTGCCAGAGCAGCTCCCAGCCTGGAGCACAGCTCTTCCAAGAGGGCAGCTGGAGGGACACAACCCCAACTGGATAAATTAGAATTTATCTGATCTTTTAATCTAGGGCAAGAGAACATATGGAGTGTGGTGGCAGAGTCAATTTAAGATTTTGACAACAAAAATATGGGTTCTTTCAGCCATAACAATTTAAAGCAATGGTTCATTTTTAGCTGCTCCTGACATACAGTAGAAACTGTGAGAGACAGACAGGTTCTGGGGCTGTTCTCATCCCACTTTAAAAACATGGGCCTTAGGAAATGCCTTTGTACCCAACCAACAAACAGACTTTCAATTATTTTACTAAATATATACAAGTATTCTGTAAAAGCCACTGTGACTCTTAGAAGATATTTTTCCATGAGGTGAAGTCAGTCCCAGGGAATGTGCAGTGTTCAGACAATGTTCCAGGAATGAGTGCAGAGAGCAGGGCTGTGATGCTGAATCCCAGAGCAGAGGAGCCCTCAGAGCCTCCTCTGCCCCTGGCTGTCCTCAGCTTCCTGCAGCCCCTCCAGCTCCTGCTCTGCTCCAGCTTCTACTGCAGTTTTTATGTTTTTATTCCAAGGGATAGAGACACTTTACAGTCCATCAGTGATGGTTATGTTGCATTTCAGCATCCCACCATCCCCATCTGTGGCAGCAGAGGCTGATATTGGATCATGGAATGGTTTGGGTTGGGAAGGACCTTAAAAACCATCTCATTCCACCCCCTGACATGGCAGGGACACCTTCCACTGTCCCAGGGTGCTCCAAGCCCTGTCCAGCCTGGCCTTGGGCACTTCCAGGGATGGAGCAGCTTCTCTGGGCACCTGGTCTGTGGAGAACTAACTCCTCCAGAGCAGAAAATATATTTCACCAACTTCAGAAGTCTGTGGCAGGGCTGAGAGCTGAACCCATAGACTGGGAGTTACCAATCCAAGCCTGGTTATCACCCAACCCTGGGAGTCATCAAAATAGATTTAAAGGTTTTTTCTGTGTGGGATGGAACTGTGGCCATGTGCTGTTGATGCTCGAGGGGTGGCTGAGCAGAGCTGCCACCCTGGCCTGGCTGTGGCTTCCACAGGGAACCTCCAAGGCCAGAGGAGGTGCTGGTCAAGGACCTCTGTCTGTGAGTGCTGGGCCATGGGATGACTGTCCACCATGCCAGCAGGGTCACTGAGTGCCACTGAGTGCCCACACATCAGCTGCTTGTCAAAATCCTGCACCAAACCTATCGAAACATTTCCCCTGCGCGGGGAACAACGCGCTCTGACTCCATGCTGTGGAAAGCTGAATGAATTGCTTTTATTAAGCTAATTTATATTACATTTATACTATACTAGAACTGTATCATACTAAAAAGATACTAAAGAAAAAACCTGTGATTGTCTCCAGACTGTCAGGACACAGCTTTGACCCAGCTGGCCAATCAACCCAAACAACCTTCACCGGTGTCCAATTAACAAATCACTCTTGGGTAAACAATCTCCATAACACATTCCACACCTGCCAAACAACAGCAGCAGCCAATAGAGATAAAAATTGTTTTCTTCTTTCTCTGAGCTTTCTCCCTGCATCCCACAACTTCCCAGGAAAAATCCTGGGAGAGAGAATCATGTCTCTCTCTGTTCAGAGAATGAATGCCACACAAACCCCTCTACTTGTGACCTGGAAATCCATGCAAGGAAGCCAACAGGAGGCCTGGTTGTACATGAGGAATGCCAGAGCACAGGCTGAGGTGAAACCCAACAGAATGGTAAAATATCAGTGAGTTTCTTGTGTATTTTAAAGCATTTACTAGAACTTAACAGGGCATTATCCCTTGCTGAGGAATGATGAGATGGCTGCAAGAGCAGCTCCTATACACCCTGCTCCTATAAAATTGAATTGGTTTCATATATACTAGATTTTAAAGGCCTTTTAGACTTATAGATTTATTTAAAAAAAAAAAAAAAGGTTTGTTCTTGATGTCCTGAGCACATTATTGCAGTAACCTCACTGCTGGACCACAGCTTTGGCACAACACACACATCCATAATGAGGGACTGCCTGTTCTAGGGAGGTTTTATTACAAAAGAAAGTGCACAAGTATATTAGGAAGAGGGGGGAACACAGAGAAGTCTATTTTTTTGGCAAAGCCTTGTATTATAGATCTCATTTCTCTGGTTGCAGCTGCCTTTAGGCACCCATTTCAGTGAGCTGCTCTGTTCTGCTTAGCTGTAGATGCTTCCCAAATTTCCTCTTTGGTGAAACAGGCATTTGTGCAGGTTCCCCATAAAAATGACTGATTTGGGTTTTACCAGGAGCTCTGTCACTTCTCCACTATAAGAAAGAATTGCATTTATAGAGAGGTTTATCAAGATGGGAATAATGAAACAAACATTTTAAATGTCCAGCAGAATCCTCTGTCTTCCCCCAAACAAGCCTCCCTGGGCAGGAATTTCAGCCATTCTGGAATGAAAGCCTCCTGAAAGGAATCTGTTTCCCTGTGGGACTGCCCAGCTTTCAGCCCTGCTGCTGGGGGAAGGTAAGAGAGCTCTGTTTTCATTTACTATTTATGAGCTGTGCTTTCCTATTGCCAAGTGACCACAGCATTCGGTGCTTTTAAGGACCTGCAAATGAGATGAAGCTCATTATTTTTTAATGTGAAAGGGATTATTGCAATGGGAGTGCAGGGATGTGTAACCTCAGAGATGGCTCTTGCTGGGGGATAGATTTTGAGGCTTTTGCTTCAGGAAGTCAATAAAGAACACAGAGTATTTCCCAGTCATTCTGCTCAGCATCTAAAAGCAGTGTTTATTAGGAATAACACTAAAAGGGATATTTTTTTAATTGCAGACTGGGGCTTGTAGGAAATTGCCCTCCTTGTGTGTGCATTTTACTGTGCAGTGGTGAGAGAAATGCAGGGGCACGTTTCCAAAAGAAATCTTTTTCTTAATAAGCAAAAATCCCTCATTATCCATTCCTGCCCCACCCATCAGAGCTGATCTCAGGGTCCTGAGGGACAGCAAAGGCTGGGGGCACAAATGCAGCTTTTCCTCAGATTTTGGGGTGCCAGGGGTGCCCTGAGCCCCAGCCCTCCCTGCAGGTCACACACAGGATTTATGCATAGCCTGAGTACTTTTCAGAGGTGTCTGTGGGAGCCAGAGCTGTCAACAGGTGGCAAAGGCACTGCAGGAGAGGGCACCTGATTGAACAACGTGTCTGAGGCAGCTCAAGCTATGGCAGAAAAGAGTAAATTTAAAGGAAATATCAGAACTTTGCTGCGCGTGGAAAGGATCAAGGGGCATTGAGACACTGCTGAGCACTTTCTGGAGGCCTGGGAGTCACATCCTTGCTCCCCAGCAGCTGGGGATGTGCAGGGAGCAGGCATAGACCACCCTGCCCAGCTCAGCCACTGCTGCTCCTCCAGCACAGCATTTAGCAGAATATCCCTGGGGATTTGCTGACCAGCTGCCAGGGAGCAGCACTTGCAGTCCTCAGGTGCCTTTTAAGACCCCAGACTAATTTCCTTCCCCGTGTTCCTGCTCTGCTGAGCTCATGCTCCACAAACACAGTAATTGCAGGCATTTGTTTTGAACCACACCAGCCTGAGCTGCAGAGCGAGTTTTATTTACTGCAATTATATCTGGCAGGTAATTTCTAGTAAACCCAGGGAAATGATTAACCTCCCACTAAATTCATGAACAGAAAAATAGGGCAAATTGATCAAATAAGCTGTTTCCTATGTAATAAAAAAAGTATTACAAATATAACATCCTGGAACAGAAATAGCTCTGATGAAACCATAAAGACAAGCAGGAACCTGCTAGAGGCATCTGTGCAGAGTTTTAAAAATTCTAGCTTACCCCCTAACCATGAGTTATTATTATTTTACCCATTGCTGGTGGTGGAGCTGCTTCAGCTGTGCCCATACCTTGTGTCACAGATGAGTGACTTATGTCACCTAAAGAATCACAGGCAAAGGTATTAGCAGAAGGGGATTCAATTTAAATTTGTCAGAGTGTGATTGAGCAAAGTTTGATGGCAAGTTTTACTCTTATTCATTACTGCATGGATGAATTCTGCAAAGGAGAATGGAGTTAGAATTGATTTAAAGTGATTTACACAGAGAGTAAAGAGCCAAAAGGGTCAGGGAGACTCTCCTGTTGAGTCATGAGGTGCAGAGTGGAATTTCTTTCTCATTTGGGTTTGGATGAGAGGCAAAGACAGCCTGGGATGTGAGAGCATCCATTTGGACAGGTTACAGAGTGCTGGAAGCAGCACTGGCTGTTCTTGATTTCCAGAGCAATTTCTGTCTGCATTCCCTCCTCAGGGAGTGCTTGGGAACCATCCCAGGGCAGGGGCTGAAGGAGCTTCAGCCACTTCTACAACCATGCCCAGATTTGCCATTTTCCAGCTCAAAGCTCTGCTCTGTGACCTCCTGTCACTCTAAAATTCATTTTCCATCTCCACCTGGGGCTGAGGGCAGCTTTATCCCAGCCTGGCTCGGGAAGTGCAGCAGCAAATGGGAGATGAGGAAGAGCTGCTTATCACCCATGGAAAAGGAGCTTCTCAGCCTCATCCGTGGTGCTCCCCAGACTCCAGACAGAGAATAATGTCACTCTGAGGCCCAGATCTTCCTCCTTCTTTGGCGTGATGGCAAGCAGGAGTGACAGGCTGTGAGCTGGGGATGATCCATCATGGGGCACCTCTGTCCTCCTGCCCTGCCCCGCTGGCCAGGCTGGGCACAGTGGGATTCCAGCTGCTTCCTGCTTGCCTTGAGGTGGGGAAAACCAGGAGATGTGTCATTTGGGGAGGGCTTTGCCCATTCTCCATGGCTGCTGGGTTTGCCCTGCCCACCCAGCCTCAGCCTTGGTGGGCACAAAGTGGGCACAAAGTGGGTACATGATGGGTAAATGGCAGCGAGGGCTTTCCAGGCTGGCAGGGTGCAGGTCTGAGGGTCGCTTTCTCCTCCTTGTCCTCTCCCAGGCAGAGTTTCCTCTCTGATCCTGACTGATGGTTGGTCCCCTCGAGTTTCCCACACAAACAGTGGCAATGAGTCCCTGATGAAACCTTGTCACTGTAGGACACGAGAACACACACGCGTGAACGCTGCAGCTGAAAGGTGAAAAAGAGGGACTTTTATTTACTGACTCTAATATTCATAGGTTTACAAAAGTGACAGTGGATTGGAGGGTGGAAAGGCCACCTCTCCAATGCCACTGGACAAGCTACTAATCTATCAACTTTCTCTACTTCTATGAAGGAATGCAAAACAATTGAGTTATTTACAGAAAGTGCGTGAGAAAGTCTGCAATAAGAATGAAAACATCAGAAGGCTAAAAGATTCCTAAAAAATCAGAGCAACAAAACCCTGGGCAGGCAGGCTGTGCAAATGGAGATATTTGCACTTCTCTGCCCTGCTCTCTGCCCTGGGGCTCAGCCTCCCACCACAGGCAGTGTTTGCTCCTGCTGGCACTGCAGATGGGGAGCAGGGACAGGGTGGCTCTGGGGTGACAGGGGTTGGGACATGGGGAGGGAGGCTGTGCTGGCCCCTCATGGCACAGCAGGGACAGCCAAGTGACACTGCTCTCCTCAGCTTCATGCCAAGGGCAGCCCCTGTGCCCCACCCCACAGGACACCTGCCACTGCTCCTGGTGCCTCTGGGAAGGTAAAACACCTGGGTTGGGTTTCCAGGGACCCCCCTGGCACAACACTGGGCTGTCAACACTGCTGGCAGGAGCTGAGCTGCTGCTTGCTTGGGCACTGAAATAAATTGGTTTTGAGGTTGCACTGCAGAGGTTCAGGTTGGATATCAGGAAAAGATTCTTCACTGAAAGAGTGGCTGAGCACTGGAATGGGCTGCACAGGGCAGGGCTGGAGTCACCTCACTGCAAGTGCTCAAAAAGTAGATGCAGCACTTTGAGATGTGGCGTGAAGGTTGGATTTGATGATCTTGAAGGTCTTTTTCATCCTTAATGATTCTGTGGCCTGGGGTGATAAGTACCACACTGAAGGAAGTTTCCAGAACCTCCACTTTAAATCTGTTTTTATGACTTGTAGGTGCATTCCCTATTTCCCAGTATTTCCACATCATACAGAATTGTTTTATTTGTATCTCTTCCAGGCTCCATCCTTTTGAATGCTTGACCAAATTCATGATGAAATAAATTCTGTGTATATTGCTAAAGTTTATTCTGCTGCTGAGACATGGCACAGAAATCTTTTGTCTGTCCTGAAACTTCAGACAAATCTTTGCTTCTTTTAAAATAACCTTTGAAATGTTTTTCATCCAAACGAGTGAAATAGCAAGAATAATGGATGTTGTAGGATTTGTAGCCACTATAGTTTCCTGCTTCTCCAAATGCTTTTGGAAATGCTGATTGATTTGTAACAAAGCTTGAAATGTCACCAGGAGGAATGAATGAAAAATACACTGCTCTAATGTATGTAGAAGTTGAAATTGGCTCAAAGTTTTAACCTTTAGAGGCGCTTTTTTCCTTTTCTTCCCTTTTTTAACTTTTCACAGCAGTCAAGGAGTTGGAAAGATAACCAGGAACAAAATGCACATAGAGGAAATGAATAAATTATGCTCTTATTTTTGGCACATTTACAAGAGAGACATTTTAAAACTCCACTTCAGTGACAAAAGAAAGGATTGCTCTACTTAAAATAAAGCCTGTTCCCTCTGGCACAGAGGGATGCTGTGCTGGTGAGGTCTGATGGATCCCTGGCTCGATTCTGCAGGTCCTTGAGAGGGGGAAAAAGCCCTGGCTGTGCCCACAAACACCCCAGAGCCTGCAGGAAGGGGCTCTGCTGGGGCTGTTCGGGGCAGGAGGGGATCATTCCTGCCTTGGGCAGGGGTGGGAATGTGCTGGGAGAGCAGGAGCCACGTCCTGGCAGGGTTTCCTCCCCAGCTGGGTTGGGCTGGCAGCGTGGTGTCCTGGTGAGCTGGGAAGTGTTTGGGCAGCAAGGACAACAAGGCTTTGCCTGCTCCAGAATTTGCAGTAATTGGAACTGCAGAATGAGGTAAACATGGTTTGAAACCCATCTAATTTCAGACCCAGCAGATGACCCTACAGGGATGTTGAGGCTGCTCCAGGGCCACCAGCTCATCTGTGTTGTGTCCCTGTTGTCACTGGTTGTGTTCCAGTCCTCGCAGTGCTCAGCGTTTGTCACTCAGGTTAGAAATGTCTGGTGCTCTCTAGGGTTTGCTGCTTTTCTTTTTCCTGATGAATTTACTCTCTGGAGTATAAAACATAATAAATACCAAAAGCCTCAGGACCTGCCTCACTGCAATCAGTCTGTGCTGGAAGAGGTGCAGCAGCTGGAGCTGCAGTGCTGGGAGCATGGCACTCCTTGGGCCTCACCCTCCCCATCTCCCCCCTCTGTAACCTCTGAAATTTGGGCAGTTTGAAAGCCAAGCAGGAGCTGAGCAGTGAGTGGGACCCGAGTGCAGTTTGTTGTCCCTGAGACCCAGCGAGGTGGCACATCCTCCCTGCCCTGCCAGGACCTGGGAGCTCCAGCTCAGTGCTGCAGCAGAACGGTGCAAAACTGCTGACAAACGTGGTGTTCCAGCTTTTGCCCAGGATTTTGTGGGTGGGAACCAGGGCCCTTTTCTTCCTGCAGATCCCTCTGCCCCTGTAGAGCTGTTTCATGTGGTGATGCTGTGAGGAAACATGAGAGGCAAGAGATACTGAGCAAAACCAGGTAACACCAGCAGTAAAAATTGCAGGTTCTCAAGTTCCAGTTCATTCCAGTACCCTGAAACTTGCTGCCCCACTGGAGGAGGAGTAAGCCAAGCTGATACCATGGTGTGTCTGAATGCCAGAGCTGGAGGAAGGTCAGGAGGGAGCTGCATTGCAAATGAATGAAATGAATCCTGGAGCAGTAATTACAGGGCTCTCTCACCTTGTTCCTAGACATTTTTTTTTGAGCAGAAAAAGGCTCAAGATGAATCCACCTATCTCATTTCAGGCTCATGATGTGTTTGTTCAACATAAAAAATCGATGTTGAACTAAAATTTAGTGGGGAAGGAGAAGGTCCGTGGGGATTACATTCCTGTTCAGTGCAATTTTGTGTTTTACTGCTGCATAGCCTGCCTGGTTAATAAGGGCTCCTTGAATGGGAGTCTGTGTTATTGCTGTGCTGGTATGTGAAAATCAATCCTTGTAAATTTATTGGTGGCCACGTGCTCTCTTTGCTGTCGTTATAATTGGGGCTGTCGTTGATTGACAGCAGCCAATGACCAAAAGCACTTTTGCAATTCTGATCCCCATCAAACACCAAGGGCAGGGATGCCCTTGTGCCTCACACTCTCCCCCAGAGCTTGGATCATTCCACGGATTACTGGGATGAAGAAGCTTGTCTGGAATTGAGGGGAAGCAGTGGGGATGGCAGTGGAAGGGCTGTGCCTTTGGCCAAAACACCAGGAGAAAACCCAAATCCCTCCTTTTGGCTTGATGAATCCTTTCTCCCTGGATCTAACATGAGCCCATTGAAGCACCTGGCAGGGATTCTCCCTCTGACTTTGTGCTGGGATAATGGGCAGTTAATGATAGTTTTGTACTTGGCTGGCAAAGGCTGATAAGGAGAGGAGAATTTGCATCCTCTGGAAGCAGCACATCCTGGATTCCTGTCTGGCCTTTTTATCTGATCTGGAGAAGGGGAAGGAGATGACTTCAGAGAAATCTGAGTGTGCTAATCTTCTGGGAAGGCTGAGTGAGGCAGAAGCAGCCTGCTGGAAGGAGATCAGTCCTGGGCTTCCCAGATGTGTTGGTGAGGGATTTCAGGAACAGCCAGAGGAACTCCTCCATGAGGCACCAGGCTGGCTCCAGCAGGCTCCATCCTCCATGGTTTCAAACCCTGAGTCAAGCCACTTATGGCACTTGATTACCTATTTAGCTCCCAGCATCTGATTGGAAGGGTTTGGTTACTGAATGGGAGCTGGGATTAATTTGGTTAGGGCACCAAAACAAATGGCATTTACAGGAGTTAGCTTTGGCTATCAAAATGTAAGTCTGAGATAAAACCTCCACCTTTCTTCATGTAAGGAACACCTGCTGTAGATGTGACCTATAGGAACTCAGTTCATGTGGTGCTGCTGAAAAACAAATTTGTTTTCACCTGCATACATTAAATTCCTCTTCCCTTGGCTGATAATCCTCGGCATGTTGGCATCCTGACTGCTCTAAAGAGTTTTGAATTAATGTTGAAATTATTCATTTGGGTGGTAGGAGCATCTGTTCCAGTGTTATATCCGTGTCTGGTGTTCCTGCATTATATATGGCACGATGCACTAGAAAGGCACTTGAGATGCAGGTTATAAAAATACCACAAAGGCAGGGAAGGCATTTATTGAAGAGTGCTCTGTGAATTTGGATGCATTTCATTTGGGAGCAATCACCCACAGGTGGGTGATGTTTGGTGCTGGGGCCACAGGGGTTAATTTGGGAATGTCTGCAGAGGGAGCAGCTGCTGGTGGCTGGTTCTGAGTGCCAGGGAATCACAGCTTTGGTCAGGGGGAGTTGGGCTTCAAAATGGGGACCTGGGTGTTGCTATAGGTCACGAGAAAACACAACGTGTGCACACTACAGCTGCAAGGTGAAAAAGAGCTTTATTTTTCTGACTCCACTATTTATAGTTTTACAGAAGTGACAGTGGATTGGAGGGTGAAGGTGCCACCTCTCCAATGACACTGGACAGGTTACCAGTCTATCAACTTTCTCCACCTCCATGAAGGAATGCAAAACAATTGAGTTGTTTACAGAAAGTGTGTGGGAAAGTTTCCAACAAGAATGAAAACATCAGAAAGCTGGAAGATCTTAAAAAGTCAGGGTGACACCTGGGGGAGCCTGGGGAGTGCCAGGGAGGCAGGGCTGGGGTCAGTGTGTGACACACGGGGCTCACTGGGCAGGGGACAGGAGGAGATGGAAGGGGTGGACCTTGAGCTCCCAGGGATGCTGGCAGGGCTGGGGGACACCTCCAGGACCAGCCCCACCTCTGCTGGCTGGGATCTGCAGCTTGGAGGGGCTGGGTGTGGGTTCAGCCATGCAGGACCAGGGCTGATGTCCCATGGGCTGTGTCAGCCCCCTGTGTCACCCCCTGGGGTGGCTCCAAGGGACAATATGACCATCACAGCTCCAGGCTTAGGAGCCATTTCCAGGGCTGACCATGAAACCCTGCAGTTAAGATTAAACCCAGTCTCTCCAAAGACAAAAGGCTCATCCTGAGTGCTGGGAGCTGTAAATCACCAGGCTCTCCTCAGCTCTGGGGTCAGGTATCAGGTTAGGGTTCAAATCAGCATCCTCAGGAACCCATTTCACTCTTGATCCTCTCAATCCCTGCTGGGGATAAAAGGCTCATCATTAGTTATCAAATGATAGCAATGGCTCCCTTGGCTGTGTTCAAGCCCAGGTTTGTGCAGATAGTAGATGCATTTTCAGAGGAACAAAGTGCTCAAGAACTTGATTCATGGGTGGATTTTGGCCTGTGTTTTATAGGTCTTCAAGGAATCACCAAAAAACCATTTTTTCCTGCTTTGTGTTTTGAAGTTTAACCCTTGGTACAGGAACTGTTGGCAGAAACTCAACTCTGAAGGAAATATGAACCATTTGTCAAGAAAAGGAGCAGCACATATTTTAGCCTTGCAGCCCTGCAGGCTTTCAGATATTACCCAATAAAACAAGCTCATCCACTCCTTCTTCTTGAAACCCCAAACCCAATTTTAAGTCTGTTTTCTCTCTAGAGTTCACTCTATAACTTTTCTCCTCCTGGAAGACATCCCAAGCCCTGGCTGGGTGATAACCCTGCCCCTACTGCTCCTCTCTGAGAGGAGCCCTAAGCCAAGCCCCAGATCCCACCAGGAACGTCCCTCTGCCACCTCCCCACAGCTCCTCATCCTCAGGGATGACTCATTCCAGGCTTGGAGCTGTGTTCTGGTTTGAAAGCAAAACCAGTGAGAAACTCCAAGTCAGAAATACAATTTATTAGGNTGGGAGAGATAAAGAAAAACTTCCCAATTAATAGCAGATAACTGCCACACCTCTAATAGATGGCAAATAGAATGCACATTGCCTTGCAGTCTAGGACATGTTGGTTTGACAGAGGCACTTGGGGGTGGGAAATGGGGAAGAGGAGAACAAAGGAGGAGGAAATGGAAGAGGTCTGAGAATGAAGACTGGAAGGGATTTTGGGGGAGGGTTTCTCATCTTCCTCAAGCTCCACGTCTCCTGCAGGATGCAAAATGCACAGCTGAGAGCCACTGATCTCCACAGCCTGAGGTTTTCTTGGCTTGAAATCCTGATCTGGGCCAAATTCCAAGCGTTTGCTCATTTAGATGAGTAAATCTAAGAGAAATTAAAGATGAAGATGTATTATCAGTCTTAACTTCTGTGTAATACTGGTGCATGCCTATGATTTTGTCATTACATCAGTTCTTGAGATGCAGAAATTGCTTGCAGTAATTTAATTCTTGCTCTATTTTATTGCATTCTTCTGTTGCTTCCTTGACCCTGGGTGTCTTTGCTGAGTTATAATACGTTTTCACAATTTTCCCTTCAATATCTGTGTCCTCAGGAATATCAAACATGGCATATCCACTCCCTTTCACGTGGAACCAACCATGAAAAGCCATGACAGGGACAGTGCCTGGGGTGAGGCACAGCCAGGGTGGCTGTGGGGTCACACTTTGAAAGCATCTTTTAAATTAAATGGGATTTCTTACCCAGCAAGCTCTAACTTCCATTCATTTGTTTTATCCCAAGCCACTCTGGGTTGATTCAAAGCAAAACCCTCTCCCTTTTTTTTTTTTTTTCTTTTTTTTCTTTTTTTTTTGGGTGGGGGAGGTGAATTGTTGTTTTGATGATCTTGAGAGTTGGTTCCTGTGTCAGGAAGTGGCAGAGTCCCCATCCCTGGAGGGATTTAAAAGCTGTGTGGATGTGGCCTTGCCTTGGCTGTGCTGGGGGATGCTTGGGCTTGCTGGTTGTGGATGGGTTTCTGAACCTAAATCATTCTGTGGTTCTCTATAAAGGGTCTGGCCCTCATGATATCCTTAAAAAACCCCTCCTGTTGCCACTGCCAAAGGCAGGAGAGGCTGCTGGCTGGGCCACTGGGCTAATCCAGAAGAACTTTTCATCTATTCTTATTTTAGCATCTAAAACTTGCATTCTAACAACTCCCTTTGGCCTCCCCCCCAGCTGGGTGTCCCAGCTGCCCAAGGTCTGTGACATCTCAAGGTTGTTTTGCATCCTGCCTTTCATCAAGTGATGCCCTTAATTAAAATCTGCACTCCACTGGCAGTGGTGGAGCAGAGCTGAGTTCCCATCCTGAGCTCTGCTCCAAAGGGAAACATTGTGGGAAATTGTGTATTTTATATCCCTGGCCTTTATGGGGTGGTTAATAACCCTGGCTATTGGAGAGCAGCAAAATATCTCTGACACTCTGTCCTTTAAACAACAGGCTTTAAAGATCACCAGGCCATTAGGAACCCCCTCCTTTTCAGAGAATAAATGAAGGCTCACAGCTCTTTGCAGTTCAGAGTGGGATATTTGACACTCCAGAGTTTTCCAGGCAGTGGCTCTGTAAGGTGTCACTGAGCACCTCCCCATCAGGAGGGAGAGCACCATGGACGTGCACATCACCCAGGAGCTCCCTGGAGCCCCAGGGACACTCTGCCCCACCTGCCCACGTCCCCAGCCAGGGGAAGGTGCTGCTGAGTGGAGGCAGGTGTGTGGGATGCACTGGAATCATGATTCCATGGAATGGAATGAAAGCCCAGCTCTTTGTGGGAAGCCTGGCCCAGCTCGTGCTCCTCAGCCCAGGCACAGTCTGTGTTCCTGGAGAACCAGAGCCACCCCTGCCCCCAGAGCCCCTCAGACTGAGTCACCCAGGGTTCCCTGCCCTGGACAGGGGACATGTCCCCATGGTGGTCACTGACTCTGCACATTGTCCACCTTTGTCCCCAAACACTGTGTGGGCAATGTCCCACTGGCACTGCAGCCAGTCCACAGCAAAAAAGATCCTGGATTGGCTTCTGGAATGTGTCTGGTTCTCTGTGAGCAGCTCTGCAGGGTGAGCATCCCTCAGCTGAGCTTTGGCATCACCTTCCTGACCCTGCCTCTCCTTGGGATGCAGGTGGGAGCAGCCCAGGCTGCAGTGCCACCCCGAGTGAGCCAGACCTGCAGGATCCCCAGGGGCTTTCAGTGGCTCTGTGTTTGTGCAGAGTAACTTATTCCTGACTGTTCCCAGCTGATCTTTAGATTATAATGAGCCTCAGTGTGTTTAGATGTAGTTTGTGAATCAGCTCCTGCTGGCACCTGCATTGATGCTGTCTGGGAGGTTCCTCCCAGGGGCTCTGACTGCAGTCTGGGGGTTTTTTTTTAGCCCAAAAGATCTGAGGGCTGGGTGGATTCTTTATTTCTCTCACCTGGCTGGGATTAAGCCAAGGCTGGGAGCTGCCCAGGCTGAGCCCCAGGGCCAGCCCTGCACCCAGCTGGGGGCAGAACCCCAGAAATTATTTCTCCATCCTCAGCTGGGTGTGGGAGGGGTTTGGTTTTACTATTTGCTGGCTCTGGCAATGCTGATGCATTTGAGAGGCAGCCTGGAGCCCTCTGTCCTTCCTGGGGGTGCTGAGTGCTGCCTCTGCAGGAGCAGGGAGCTGCTGGTGAGCTCCAGGTAAGGCTTGGGGCACTGAAGGTCCCTGTGATTCCACTGCTGATAATGAGTAAAACGAGTTTGTCTTTTTGCTGGCAGTGAGGGGGATGCTTAGAAAGACATTAAAAATAGCTACAGGGGATCTGCTGTGCTCCTTGCAGCTTCTGAGTTGTTGTGCTGTTAATAATGTGCTCCAGACATCCACGGAGCTCCCAGCCCTCCCTCCAGTGGGTGTCAAGGAGCTGTAGATAACCCAGTGTTATCAAACCTGTGCTGCCATGCAGAACTTTAGAGGGACCTGTGCATTGATATGCTGGCAGTGAGTACATTATTACCAAGGATTTCATGCAAATGAAGGGGTTTTGTGCTGTAACACTGTCAGATCATTACAATTTTCTGGTTTAATAGCTCCTTGAAGGGACTTTTAGATCCCAAGTGGAATTTTAGATGGAAGCCCTGTGCTGCAGGTGCCTGTTCTCTGCTCTGTGTCCCCCATGCCTGCCCTGGGGAGCAGAGGGGTCGTGCCCTGCCTGGCTGGGCTGTCCCTGAATGGAGAATCTCTGTGCAGCCCCATCCATGCTCTATGTGTACAGATCATTTTGGTTAAGTACAAGAAGTGATATTCTATTCATTTAAATATTGTAACATCTGACACAGCTGCAATGCTCTGATATTAATGGCCCACTTGAGGCCAATCCTTCTTCTCAAAGGGCTTTTGGGTCACAAATTCATCATGCAGGCGTCAGGCAAAGAGTTATCATTCACTTTTTTTCTTTTTTTTTGGTGAAGGACTCTCATTGATATTCTCCCAGGATGTGGAGCTGGATCCCCTTATCAGCAGTGCTGAGCTGCAGGCTGGGGGCAGAGCAATCTCCTCCAGCCCTGTGTAGTTCAGACAGCTCTGCTTTTCCCAGGGAGCACTCAGGGAATGCTCAGATGTCACAGTTTCAGCCCAAAAAGCTGTATTTTTGTTGAGTTTTGTGTTCTTCCTTGCCTGTGTCCAGCAGGAGACATGGTTTGGTCTGGGCAGGGTGAGTTCCCATGCCTTGAAATCCCTTGGATGTTAACTGGAGACAGGGACAGATGTCTTGGCTGGCCCAAGGGCTGTTCCCAGGGCCAGGAGGAGCAGAGCCAGGGCTGCTGCTGAGCTGGGCTTGGCTTGCAGCTCCTCTCCAGTCTCCCAGGGAGACTTTGAGCAGCTTGCTGAGGCTCCTTGTTCTTCCTTTTCCCAGCTTTCCTTTCATGTGCAAGTCTCTCATGCCAGCCAGGAGTGCAGTGGGACAGGAACCCTTTTTATTTCCCTGTGTGGTCCAACAGGCTCTTGTGCCATGGGCATCACCTGCCCAGGACCTGCTGAACACCCTGGACAGCAGTGAAACCCAGACTGGGATGTTCTGCTCAGCTGGGTGCTGCAAAACCACAGGGGAGGTGAAAACCTTCCAGGCTGAGAGCCCCTCAGGGGCTGGGGCAGGGCTTCCTCCCCTCTTTGGGAGCCAGGAATGGCAGAGGCAGGGAAATCCTGCAGCCAGGCTGGTACAAAATGCAAGGCAAGGGATCATGAAAAAACCCAAGTCTGTGGCATTCACATTCTCTGAGCAGAGACAGAATTCTCTCTCTCAGGATTTTTCCTGGACAAGCACAGAGAGAAGAGAAAACAATTCTTATCTCTGCTCCTGTGTTTTCCCCATGTGGAATGTGTTTGGAGATGGTTTACCTGAAGTGATTGCTGGATTGGATTCTGGTGATGGTGTTTGATTCATGGACCAGTTGGATCCAGCTGTGTTGGGACTCTCAGCAGAGAGTCAGGGGTTTTCTAGTAAGTATGATACAGTAAGTATGTAGAACAGTATGTGGCAAGCACATTCCTTGCTCCCTCAGGAAACTTTCATAGAGGAGCAGAGAGAGAAGAAAGAGAAAACAATTTCTATTTCTGTCCCTTGTTTCTCCCATGTGGAATGCCTTGGAGAATTGTTTGCCTGGGGTGATTGGTTCATTGGATCCTGGTGAGGATTGTTTGGCCTTGATGGCCAATGGAACCCACCTGTGTCTGGGCTCTCAGGGGAGAGAGGCACGAGTGAAGTTAGAGTGAGTAGTTAGATATGGTAGTTAGAAATGTAAGATGTAGTTTTAGTATCCTCTTTAAATAGTATATTAATGTATTATAATACAGATATAATAAAGAAATCATTCAGCCTTCTGAATTAGAGTCAGACAGCATCATCTCTTCCCATCTCAGGTTCACCTGCATTTTCCCTGCAACGAAAGTACAGTATCTCTTTAAAGCAGTATATTAAAGTAATACAGTATAGTTTTAGTAAAGCAGTTGTTCAGCCCTTCTGAAGGAATGGAGTCAGATGCCAATCATTTTCCTGCCTCGGGTTCACTTTGCACCCATACAAGTCTGTGTGGTTTTTGGGGGGTCCGAGACTGTTCTCCTGTGGTAGAGCTCCAGGTCTGCTTTAGAAAGTGTCTAGTAAATGCCAGGAAAATGAATGAACTGCTTTTGGCTGCTGGGGCTCCAGTGCTGGGTGACTTGGAGCAGCAATGAGCAGGTGCTGGTGCTGCCAGCTGAGGTCTGAGCCTGATTACGTGGGGCAGAATTGATTGATTGCCCTTGTCTGAATTATTCACAAGCTTAGTCATTGCTTTTGGAGCTGATCATTTCACTGGGGCTCAGGACCTGCCATATCATGGCTTATAGGAAGTTTAACCATTAGTGAAGTCTTGGGCAATAAATCACCGTGGTGCTGGGCTGCTCTCAGGATGGTGTTGGAGCTCAGTGTGGCTGGAGCAGTGTGGGAATCCAGGGCATCCCTCTGGCTGCCCTGGAAGGTCTGGGACCCTGGCAGGGGTCAGGAACCCCCCTGTACAGAGCCCTGAGAGACACTGTCTGTGATCTCTGTCCATGGAAAAGAGTTTNGACAGAGCAGGAGAAGCACAGGGGGTTGGAACAGCTTCCCAGAGAAGCTGTGGCTGCCCCATCCCTGGAAATGTCAGCTCTTTTCCCACCCCAACGCCACGAGCTCCCTGCAGGAAAGTCCCATGAAATGATTTGCAATGTCTGAGACAGCAGAGCCTGGATTGCTCTGTAGGTGTTCTATTCACTTTTATACATCTGGAAGTGTAATTCTGGTGACTGCAGATATTCTGTAATTCTGCTCTGTACTGAGCACAGTGCTGTGAACACATGCCTGCTGTGCTGGGCTTTGGAACAGTTTGGGGGAAATTTGATTTAGTTCTGAGCCTTGGTTTCATTATCTCCTCAGGCTTTGCAAGTGAAGGGAAGGCTGTGTTCATCCAAACTCAAGGCATGTCTGAGTGTGGAGAGACCTGTAACAGCTTTCCCTGGTGTGCCTGAAGCTGAGCAGAGCAGCCTTGGTTTCTGCACTTAGCAGAAGCTCCCTTTAAAGGAATTTAAGCTACTTGGCAGAAAGAAGGACATTTAAAAATGCAGTGAACCGTGTGTAGGTGGGATCCCTACCTCAGCAGGGCACTGGGGCTGTGTGAGTGTGCCCAGCCCTGCCTGCCCATCGCTGGGGATGCTCACGTGTTATCCTGGCACAACGTGGGGCTCCCACTCACAAAGCACCCCCATCACACACCCTGCAGCACCCTCCTGACCCTCCCCGTGGGCAGCAGAGAGCTCTGAGTGCTGGAGGGGAAGGAGCAGCAGTGCAGAGCAGCTCCAGCCTGCTGTGTGGGCTGCTCAGGGCTCCTGAGCTCAGCTGCTGGCTTTGGCTGTGCTGCCTCTCGGAGGTGCTTGCCTCCAGAAATAGCACAAGGAAGAAGTGTTGCTCTCCAGAAATGGGGTTTCCCTCTGACAGCTGCTCTGGGATCCGTGCCTCAGGCTGATGGGAGCAGGGAGGGGGGGGCTGCTCTGCTGTTCTTCCCCTCAGAAGTTGTTGCAGTGTGTCAAAAAGTGCTATTTTCTCCTGGCATACGGAGGGAAGCGTGCCTGCCTCCCAACGTGACCTATATAAAGGCAGAGTCAAAGCTATTATTGTTCCCTGCTGGAGATTCTGTGTTTCTAGGCTTAGTCAGAAAAAAAAAATCCAGTTTTTTAATAGGCAATGAGCTTGGAGAGCAGAATGCAGCCCCATCAGCCCTCCTGCCTCTGTGAGCATGTGGCTCTGGGTATTGCCCTGCAAATTCCTTTCCATGCCATCCCAAGGCTCAGAGCTGGGCTGATTTTTTTTAATCACAGCAATAATAATAATAATAATAATTTTCAAAAAGAGAAGGCTCTAGGAAGACCTCAGAGCCCTTTCCAGTGCCTGAAGGGGCTTCAGGAGAGCTGCAGAGGGACTTTGGATAAGAGATGGAGGGACAGGACAGAGGGAGACTTAAGAAAAGAGACTTAAGAAAAAAATTCCTCCCTGGCAGGGTGGGCAGGCCTGGCACAGGTGCCCAGAGCAGCTGTGGCTGCCCCTGGATCCCTGGCAGTGCCCAAGGCTGGACATTGTGCAAGCCTGGGACAGTGGGAGGTGTCCCTGCCATGGCAGGGGTGGAATCAAATGAGCTTTCAGTCCCTCCCATCCCAAACCACTCCATGATTTTCTGTATGTGCTGTGTTCTTCCTGGCCACTGCAGGTTTATTCCAGCACGGGGTCACCTGGGAAGCAGCTTTGTGACCTTGAGTCTGTCCCACTGCCTGGTGTCCCTTTGGGCATCAGGTACCTCTGGATTTGCAGCTCAGAGCTTTTCATTGCAATGTATTTATCAGCACAGAGGATTTCTCCTGGCAGTTTAATGATGCTGATTCAGCTCTCTCATCAGAGGAGAACTCTCTGCTCTCCATCCAGAGCACATCTACTCATCTGGATATGAGGAATTTTTTGATGGACAAAACTTTTTTGGTCAGGAGCTGATTCCCAGAGAGGTTCTCCAGCACTGCCAAACCCCTGAGAAATGGGCTAAAAGGATAAAGGGTATTTCTACTCATTTATTTCTGTGTGTTCAAAGGGAGGGAAAATCAGGAGGAAAGTGAAAGTGAGCACATGTCCTTAGCACCCATGGAATTGCTCTTTAATGCTGGAGTTTGTGTAATCACAGGAGGTGAGGGGGGAACCTGCAGCAGAACTCCCTCACGAGGCTTTGCTGTCAATCTCTTGACTTGTCCTCTCCCAGCTTGGGATGTATTTAGGGCCCCTTAAGCAAGTTCCAGATTTACCTTAATTCCCCCTAATTTCCAGCTGCTCATTCTGTTTTATTATAAAAACACTTTCAGTGTATATTTATAATTAAAGAGCACTTATTGACCTCCATTCTGGTCATGGTTCTGAGTGGATCAAATTTCCCTTGCACTGAGAAACTCAACCCTTCCTTTCCCATTCCTGATTCTCCTGTGATGTTATCATTTAACCATAAGGTTCACACCAAATCTGTCACAATTCCTCTGCCTTAACTCCTTCACTTCCTTCGTGGTCCCTGGGACACTCTTGGAATTTGTCCTGGCACAACATTTTCATCCAGAGCCTTGACATTCCTTCAGCTCTTCCCGTTCTTTCTACATAATTAAAGAAGTTGAAATCTGCAGAGATGGACACTGAATCAACCCAGAGAGATAAAGATGTCTCCTCGTATTTATTTCTCCTGCAAGATATATTCTTTATAAATCCTTCATGGCACATTAAATATTGACTCTTCCTTGTCTCAGCCAACAAAATAATTGTGCATCCCTGAATTTCTCCTTCGAAAGCACACGATGGATGGCTGTGGCACTTTACTCAATATTTAATTAAATCCAGTTTAAAAAAAAAAACCCTGAGAAAAAGTCGCTGTGATAGATGAGGAAGCAGGAGGTTCAAAGTTGGCAGTTTGCTCCAGGATGCTCCGTGGAGCGTGGCTAACTCAGCTCTTAGGGAACAGAGTTTGGGAATGCATCAATATTGTGGAACTGGGGGTGAAGAATCTGATTTTTAACAAATCCTTCCTATAGCAAATCAAGGTGTGTGTTTAACTGGACAAGCCTTGCTCTGATGGTGAGTTCTCCTTAGCCCTGGGATGATCCATGCCTGCCTCTGGGAATTCCAGGCTCTTTCAGCAGGATGTTTGCTGAGCACAGAGTCCTCCAGCACGTGGGAAAGGTGATTTTTGTGGTGTGTGAAGGGAAATAGGAAAGCATAACTCATGCTCCAGCTCTAAGTCACCTTAAATTCTCCTGTAATTTTTTTTTTTTTTTGAGTGCTGGTTGAAGAATGGCTGGTCTGGAGAAAATGCAGAATTCCAATGAGTCTGCAGCAAGTGCAGCACGTTGGGAGGGAAGTTAACAGGACCTGCTGGGATGGTTGGCACTGCTGCCACCCTCTCCTTTGGCCTGTGGGTGCTTGCCAGGGCTCCTCAGGACACTGTTCCTGCATCTGCCTTCTGCCCAGGGTTTTCCTTGGAGAAGCTGGGTTAGCTCATTTAACAATTTAACACATCAGGGAAGTGGGATTATTTATTAGGAGAGGCATCCCTGCTCTCATGAACACTGCACTGGAATGGTGGAGGTGCCACGGGGACACCCTGCTGGGAGGGGGGGCTGCTGAATCCCAGAATTATCCCAAATCTCAGCATTTCCATCCCTGCAAGTGTTCAAAGCCAGCATGGAGCAGCCTGGGACAGTGGATAGTGGATATTCTCCCCATCCTTGGAGCAGAACTGTGAATATTTGCAGGATATTTACCTCTGGAGATGGTTATCCCCACCGGAGGCAGCCTGTGCTCCACAGGGAACAGAGATGGGGTGCTGGAATGCCACAGGGTGGAATGTGAGGCTCTTTGGGGTCCCTTCTGTCAGGAAAATTA
>VXBC01013201.1:22438-32829 GCA_013399945.1 Ploceus nigricollis
TTTTTTTTGTGGGAAATGGAAATCCCAGGATTTTTAGCCAACAGTTGCTCTCTAAAAGCTGAGGAGAGGAAGGTTTTTATCAGTGCATGTAAAAGATAATTATTGCCAGCTTCAGCAATTATATCAATCTGTCTGAATGTCTCTATCCGATGCACTCCAAACCCTGTCAACATTTTTGCTGCTGGATTAGAGTTTTGGTAGTGCTTTATATAAATTACACATAAATTGTCAAACCTCAGCCAAATATTTGGGCCTTTCAAACCCATCCTGGCTCCCAGAGTGCTCCACACAGACCCCTCGTTATTGATAATGAGGCCTCCTGTGTAACGCTGAGAATCTGCATGTTTAAATCTCATGGAAATGAAAACTCTCCCCACGGCTTTCTAGGATGGGCCTTTCCTCCAAGAACACCACACAGTATTATGGATTCCTGCCTGAGCTGCCCCTGAAATCCCGACCCAACCTCCTCCTGCCCCTCCTCGTGGGCTCTGGCACAGCACCCCCAGCCCAAAGCTATCCCTCAGCCCTTCCCTTCCCTGTCAGCTCCCTCCTCAGCTTGGATGACTCATCCCAGCTTTCCTGAAATCCCACAGACAACACCCAGAGCTGCTGCTCTGCCAGGCTGGCACTGGTGAGGACCACCCAAACCTGCTCCTTGTGCACCATCCAGCCACTGCCAGGAGCTGGAATGGACCCTCCCAGACCCCTGGGTGTCACCTCATGGGCTCTGCTGATGGTCCTGTCCCTTGCCTGGAGAGAAGGGAAGGTCCCCACCCATGGATTGCTCCTTCTTCAAGCCCAGCATCGAGGTCTCCCTGAGCCCAGGACACCCCAGATCCTGCAGCTCCTGCCCAGAGCTGCAACTAGAAACACCCACGTGGACAATTCCCACGTGGTTACCAAACCCAGCTCCAGAGCAGCAAGTCTGGGTCTTGTCACCCTTTAGTCTTGCCCAGGTCTGGCCAGGCTTCAGCCCCACTGAAGATCCCAAGCCCAATGTCAGAGCCCAGATTATTTTGATTTATTCCACCCCTGACATCCAGCTCCACATTTTAATCTTCTTTATGCCCAAATCACCATTACTTTGGTGCATATGAGTAATGAATTCCAAGTATTGCATTTTAACTCCTGGTTTGGTGCATATGAGTAATGAATTTCAAGTATTGCATTTTAACTCCTGGTTCTCCCTGAGAAACTTGAGAAATGTCATGTTCTGAATTCCTTCTAAAAACAGGAGAGCAGAGAAGGAGCTGTTTTTTTTCTTCCATTTATCTGTGATTGGGAGTTTCTCTGCTCCAGAAAACCCCTCCCAAATTCCCAGGCAGCACAGGTAGCTTTGCAGCCCAGCAGCTTCTGCAGAGTGTCATAAATAGAAGGGAAAAGAGCAGGGAAGAAGGGAAAAATGCCCCCAAAGGGCTGAGCCTGCTCCCCCTGCACTGCCTCAGCTGCACATCAGACATGCGGAACATTGAACCGTCCTCTTAAATATTATGACATGGAGAAAATCACATTGTGCTTTAACCTATCAACAAAGGAGCAAAGCAATTACACGGCTAAACACAGTCGAGGAAGACCCAATAAAGAGAAATCCAAGAAAATTTGGTGAAAATTCTTAAGGGGCCTTACAATGTTTAATCATGCTTCAGGCCTAAATTAATATTCTGCTTCTAATTCAAAAGCCTGAACCACCAAGGTACATCTTTTGGGTATTTTTAATAACCAGAGTACAACACTCGGTGAATTAGCAGCTGCTCTGACTGGTATTTTACTTTTTCTTTGCTTGCTCAAGTAAAGCAGTTAATATTGGTATAATCATCAAACTAACATTAGTCAGACAGAAGGACAGATCTTTTCCGTATTGTAATGCAGAACACAAAAAAAAATTAAACTAAGATTTAGAAATTCCTTTGTGTATTAAATAATTTTTCTTAGGTGGTTTCAATAAAACAAAAAAAAATTGTTATATTCACCCATTTTCTAAAACAAACAATGGATTAAAAAGTACATAAACACATGGAAGAGAGGGAAAAATCCCCTCATGTGCTGCTACCCACTGCTATCCAAGTGATGGGAGAAATATTTCCAGGAATAAATCCATCCTGTTGGAATTGGTGGAAAAATGCTTTCGTAAAGGTGAAAGCCTTGGTCAGCAGATTTGATTCTGTTGGTTTTTTTTTTCCCTTCAGGTATTTGCAAATGTGTAACTGGAGGAGATTGCTGGCTTTAAATCTGGTTTGTGGAATAACCCAGCCAGGCAATATTGATTTACCCAATCTGGGAATAATCCCATTCAGTTGTCTGGGAGAAAGAGAATCTTCCTTCAAATAGGTGAGAAACAGAGCCTGGAAAGCTCAAAACTGTGAACAAAGGACATTTCAACTGCCTCATTTGTTACTGCTGCTGTGGGGCTGAGGAATAGCCCAGGAGTTCCTGTCACGGGCACAGGGGATGTCACAGGGACAGGTGATGTCACAAGGACAGATTCTGTCACAATGACAGGTGATGTCACAGGCACAGATGATGTCACAGGCATAGATGATGTCACAGGCACAGGGGATGTCACAAGGACAGGTGATGTCACAGACACAGGTGATGTTGCAGGCACAGGGGATGTCACAGGGACAGGGGATGCTGTGGGGCAGTGGGTTTGAAAATGTCTTTTCTCTTGGGGTGGATTCAAGGCCTCGTTTGGTTCACCGTGATTTCTGCATTTTTGGAGTTTATTTCGTTGCAGAACCATCAATCTGCAACAACGAGCTGGGTGTGCAGCAACAATTCTCTCACCAGGAGTGGCTGAACCTGTTTATAAAAATATTCTTGAGTGTCTTCCTGCCCCCTGTCCCTACAAATGTTGAAATGGAAAACAGAATGACCCCTGTATTTTTTCTCTCTTTCCTTCCCTTTTTCAGGAGATTTTGGAATCCCCTCCTTTCCTCACCCATTCCTGCATTTTCCCCACACAGACCCCGCTGAGCCAAGCTGACCCCACCAACTCCTGCCCTCACCAGAGGCAGAACTATGAAAAACCCAGTGAGCCCCAGTTTCCCCAGCAATTCCAGCCCAACTGTGCCCACATCACATTGGGGAAACGAGCTGGAAAGCACCTTTGAAGTGGAAGAACTATAAACACCTTGCACATTTTTTTACTGCGCTGATTGATCCCACAAAATCCCAGAATCCCAGAATGGGTTGGGGTGGGAGGGACCTTCAAGCTCATCCCATTCCATGGGCAGGACGTTTTGCCCTGGCCCAGGGTGCTGGTGTGACTCACAGCAGGTTGTAGGAGCAGAAAGGGCTGGATTTGGAACCCCTAAAACCCTTCTTTGCTCTGGACTGACCAGCTCAGGAGCCCTCCCCAGCTCTGCAGCAGCAGCTGATAAACCTGAGAGGGATTAAAGGAGATTTCCAGAGATTCCCAGGCTCTGCTCTCCCGTGGGACAGCGCAGGACACTGAGGGTGCCCAGGCCCCTGTGCCTGCTCCAGTGAGTCCCAACCCTCCCCAGTATTTTCCTTGGATAAGAGTATTTGTAAAATGCTCAAACCTTGCATATAATGCGTAATGCTATTAAGTAGAATATCTAAAGTACTTAAACTAATTATGCCTATTTTGTAAGATTAATTATAATTAATAATTTAACATATTTTATCATTTAAGTCAGTATCCGTTCTGATCTTTAACTTTAGAGAGCACACTGTATACGTACTACATAATTAGGGCTTATGTATCACATAATTAGGGCTAAATACTAGGAAATCAGGCTAATTAGACCAAATCAAACTGAATTATTTAAGCTTTTTTTTTAATTTTAGATGTAGAATATTTAGTAATTAAATACTGATTTCATTTTCTCGTGCTGGCACATGGCACTTGTCTCTCAGCCGTACACAATGGAGCATTACCCAAGTGTTTGTCACCCAGGGAGCGGGGACAGGGAGGGACTGGCCAGGGAAGGCTCAGAGCCAGGCACATTCCTGGAATTCAGGATTTCCGAGGAGCGGGAGCATCACCCAAGGCACAGAGGGTGTTCCCCCAGCTCCGTGTCCTCCCCGGGAACTGCAGCAGGCCTGAGGAGAAGCTGCAGCACAGCCCCCCTGAGATCCTCAGAGCTTTGCTCAGAGCCTCCCTCAGAGCCTCCCTCAGAGCCTCCCCAGAGCCTCCCTCAGAGCCTCCNGGCAGCAGCTCTGCCTCCTGTGCCGGGGGCTCCTGGGCTCGGCCCTGCCCGCGGCTCTGGGGCCATCGCTGGGCCCGGAGCAGAACCTGGGCTGCTCCGACCTCCCTGCACACAGGGACAGACGGGGACAGACGGGGACAGCCAGGGACACACAGGGACAGCCAGGGACAGACAGGGACACCCAGGGCTGAGGCCCCTCTCACTGGGGCTCCTCTCCAGGCTGAGCAGCCCCAGCTCCCTCAGCCTCTCCTGGGCACGGAGATGCTCCAGGCCCTTGCTCAGCTCCAGGAGCTCCTGTCCCTGCTGTGCTGAGGAGCCAGAGCTGGACACAGCACCCAGAGGTGCCTCAGAGGTGCAAGGTCACTCCAGAGGTGTCTCAGAGGGGCAGGAGCAGCTCCCTCAGGGATCCCTGCAGCAAAGTGTCCCCGGTGTGTGGGGAAGCAGCTGCCTGCAGCAGCCTGTGCCTCACCACAGCTCCCTTGCAATACTGAGGTGGATTAGTCAATACTAACCCGTGTAACACCCTGGTAACAGCACCAAGAGATGAAACCCATCTTTTTGGCAATGGCTCAAAATCTCCCTGCTAGGAGGGGCTCAGGACAGATGTTGTTTGCCATATGACATCCACATAAACATCAGAAAATAAAGTCTTTCCAACAAAGCCTGCTACTGGCAAAAGCAGCAGCAACACCACCGAACAGTAGCAGGGCTGCAGGCAGAGCCCTCAGAGGGAGAAGCCCCTGCTCCACCCCAGCCGCAGTGAATTTGCAGTTCATTTACACATGTACACGTTCAGCTACAAAACCTCCTGCTTTTCTGTGCAGACACATTCATTTCAGCATAATTCACCAAAAACCACAAGTTTTGTTACTTCACATCAACCTTCTCTGCCAGAGCAGAGCCCATTTACCGTAGCTGGTAGTGACAGGACAGGGACCTTCAGACTGGAAGTGTGGGCTCAGATCAGAGATTAGGGCCCATCTTCCAACATCTCCAGTACTGGCACTGCCTGCACCAGCCCCCAGAACAGAAATATTTAAATATGAACACGCCTCTGGTGCGAGACACCGGAAATATTCCTCCTCTCTAGGTAAATGTTAAGGGAATCCACGGGAGAGCAAGGGCCCTGAAATGGAAACCATCCCCATGCCAGGGGCTGGGGTCCCTGTGTGCGCGTGGCACTGGCTGATCCAAGCTCAGCCAAGTCAATAAAAGGAATCTCACGGACTTCCAGGGGCTCAGAGGGAGCCCACGGCTCCAGCACCGGGGCTTTGGGAAGGGAGTGCTCCTCATGTTTAAAGTGCTTCATGTGAGATTTGCACACTTTGGGTTTTTTCAACACCAGCCCTCGGATCAGAACCAGTTAGTTTGGGGGTGATGGTTCTAAAATCCACCCAGAAATGGGCATGAGGGTCTGGGGAATGTGGGCAGAGCCAGAGGAGCAGGAGGATCCCAGATCCTCCAGTGAGACACAGGACACAGGGGAATTGTCCCCGAGGCTGTGGCAGAGGGAGAATTTCTTTGGGGAGAGAGGCAAATCAAAATTGAAATGTAAGGAAAGGCTGGGGATGTGGGGAGCAGCCCTTCAGCACCTCCAGGAGCATCCCCAGCACTGCTCTGTCCCTGTCCCTGCTCCATCCCCACATCTCCATCCCCATCCCTGCTCCATCCCCACATCTCCATCCTCATCCCTGCTCCATCCCCACATCTCCATCCTCATCCCTGCTCCATCCCTGTCCCTGCTCCATCACCACCCCTGTTCCAGCCCATCCCTGTCCCTGCTCCATCCTCGTCCCGAGCAGACAGCACACCCCCGAGCTCCACCCCCAGCTCACACCCACCATTCCCGGATTCCCAGCTGCCCAGTTTTCATGGACACAGCGGCAGAGCCCAGCCCAGGTGTGTGCGGCTCACGGACACTCTCAGCTTCATTTTCCTGGTGCCCTTTATGGTGCTCGTTAAAAGTATTTTTTTATCTGACCTTGTTCCACACAAGGAATTAAAATTCTAAATGGAATCCTCTGCTCCCACCAACTCCGTGGTGAGTTTGTCCCAGCAGAGAGGCTCCTGCTCCTCTCACAGCACAACCTCCTCGCTTGGTGGTAAAGCACAGAAAATAAACAGAGCTCCGAGCGCAAATAAACAATTAATAAACATTGATTTCATGGATTTCTGTTCCTGTCCTAGCCCTGTGAACAATATCTGCCACATGCAATTCAGGAAGTGAAGCTATTTTAGGTATTTTTTTAAGTAGTGTTTTCTAAATGATTCTTTTATTTGTAATTTATTATACATTTGAATTGGCCTGGAGACATCAGCTCAGCATCAGCTGCACACGAGTTGTTTTAAAAGTCAATTTTCATTTACTGCCAGGAAATGAACAAGATTTTTTTGGTGTTTTTCTCTAACCAATTTTTTAATATTTGCCTCAATCTTACATGGAGATTTAGGCAAAAAAGGCCCAATTTCAGCTCAAAAGAGGAATTATTTAGGAAACATCCAACATCTGCAAACAGGCAGCTCTCATTGAACCTGTAATATAGAATGAGTCAGATTTGTGGCTATTAATTAATTTGGTAAATTGGTATCATAACAGGGATGCTTAACAAGGAATTATATAGGAATACCCTCAATCCACACACTCCATGCAAAAAATTAACCCACTTGATATAAGAAAAAAAGAGGCTTAACGAGCACAGAAGAACCATGGAACGCCACCACAGATTTTAATTTTTAATTGAACAGACCCCTCCCTATCCCCAGCTCAGAAAATACAATAAATATTTGCAGGTTTCAGGCATTTCCCAGCCATTGCCACCCCAGTGGCAGCTCCAGAACTTCACGTGCAGCACAAAGAATAATTTAACACCCATTAATAAAGGAATTTTCAGAGGAGCTCGTGCTCAAATTATATCAATCTGCTACTGTTCCAAAATAAACGCATCAGGTGGCATTTAAATGCAGGTGGCTAACCATTTTATCAGTGCACATATTTAAGCTATTAGAAATATAATTAGAAAAATTAAATTAAACACACTTAATGCAGATTCTAATTCGAGCAACACTGTCCTTATCATTATGCCATTTTTATAGCAAATTATAAAGGATGTCTAAATTGTCCGGGTTTGTTGCTGACTGATAGCTGAACTCAGATAATTAAGTTGTTAACCAGGTACTTCAGTGGTCAACACGGTTATATATCTTTGTCTGATCACTCCCCCTCCTCCTGCGTGCGCCGAGCTCAGGGGAAGCAGATGGATGGCACTTGACACTGCCCACCTCCGCAGCCGCTGATTAGACACAGCCCCGTGCCACAGGTACACTCAATTATCCTGCCCCGCACCCCGCTCCCCGCAGCCAGCAGCGTCGGCAACTCTGGATCTGCTGCATCCGCTGCACTTCCAGCCCGGGAGAACCGCACCGAGCCGTCCTGGCAGCTCCCCCGGCCGCGGTGTCACCCTGAGCCTGCGGGCACACCCTGCGGGGCTCCCTGCGCTTTCACAATGAATCCTCTCTGCACAAGGCGTTCAAGGGCCTGTTCGTGTCCCTGCGCTGGCACCTGGATGGTCCCGAGTGTCCCACCCCACATCCCAAAGCTGTCCAGGATCCGGCCAGAGCACCCTAACTACCACCACCCCAGGGAAATCCCAATCCTCATTTACCAATAAACAGCAAAACCTGGGCACGGGCAGAGGCTGCCAAGGAAAACCTGGACTGCAGCTCCCGGGGGAAAATGATGGATGCTCAGGTAATGAAAACACATCGCAGCCCATGCTGAGGGTTGGGTTGATGACAGCAGAAATGATCTGTAATGTGTTTGAGATTAAAGAATTGGGGTACCCTGAGTGCATCTCTACAGCTGTGACTGTGTGTGTACAAGCTGTCCCTGAATTTACTGGAAATCACTTGGCCTCAAGATCTCCTGGTACCCTGTTTCCATCAAAATAACAGAAAATGAATGGAAAAACTTCCTGACTTTCAAATTTCCTTTAAGTATTCCAAACCAACTTTTGACAGTTCTCCTTGTCCCACTGGAAACAAGGGGTACCACCAGTGGTTTTGATCCTTTTTTGGACATAGCTACCGGTGCAAACACCCGGAATGTTACAGAGAGAAGCAGCTCTGGCCATCACAGAGATGGGCACAAACCAGAGCTGGATTCATGTCACAAAACTGACTTTTTTTCCACCAGATTGTTGCAGTCACTTCTTCTCCCACTTAACCTGCACTGAGCAGCAGCGGAGTGGCCACAGACCTAATGGAGTTCCACTCCAGTGCTCCCAAATGATGACAAACTAAAGATCCTCGTTACACACTACAGATCCTTGTCACGAACTACAGATCCTTGTCATGAACTACAGATCCTTATGACAAACTACAGATCCTCGCTCCAAACTACAGATCCTGGTCACAAACTACAGATCCTGNTTACACACTAGAGATCCTCATCACAAACTACAGATCTTTGTCACAAACTAAAAATCCTGGTCACAAACTAATGATCCTCATCACAAACTAAAAATCCTCATTACAAACTACAGATCCTCATCACAAACTACAGATCCTTGTCACAAACTAAAATCCTGCTCACAAACTACAGATCCTCATTACAAACTCCAGGTCCTCACTTTAGGACAAGAATGTGTGGGGTTTTCCCATCTGCACATTAAGAAGTAATGCACAGGGTTATTCCTGCACTGTCACCGATAAAGATTTTCACTTTGTAACTCTGTTACAAAAAATCCATTTTGTTGGGGGGTTTGGTTTCCCTCCTCCTGCTGCAATTTGGTGAAGAAATAAAAAAATCTTCCATGCTCTCCATATTTATTAACAAATTCACTAGGATCTGGTGGCTCCCTTTTAAACTTCTGAGCACAGGGAATATTTCAAAAGGCACCTCCTGAAAGGGAAAGGAGCCACTCTGCCTGGTGGGGGGCATCTCTCCTTCCCTGGAGATCATTCCAGGAGAGCAAACCACACACATCCACACAGGCTGGGCAAGCAGGATTAAAGGCAATCCTTCCACAATGCATTTTCCTGCTTCTGCCCCTACGTGATCAGACTCCACTATCCTTTCCAACAAATATGTAATTATTAGCATATAAATTTAACACCTAGCCATGCTATAACCACAATTCCTGCCTTTATTTCCTTTACTTACTTCATATGGAAAGTTATTTCTCTGGAATTATTGTTTTCTGTGGTTTTTATTGCAGAGTGTTAGCTATTATTCAAATTATCATTAGCTTTCACACACCTGTCAATGCTATTTTTTTGAATCTTTTAAAAATAATGTTCAAAGATTGAGGATAGTTGTCCAAGTGATTATTTTAATATCTTACTGTATTTTAGTAAAATATTAATTGTTAACTCTTGTGAACACAAGTGGATTTAACTGAGTGTAGGTTTAGAGCAGAAACTGGGGACAAATCCTTCCCTGTGAGGTGGGGAGGCCCTGGCACAGGGTGTCCTGGTGTGGCTGCCCCTGGATCCCTCGAAGTGCCCATGGCCAGGCTTGGAGCAGCCTGGGATAGTGGAAGGTGTGGAATGGGATGGGATTTAAGTCCCTCCCAACCCAAACAAGTCTGGGATTCTGTGCTGATTCCATGAAATTCCATTTCTGACTACAGGGACATCCTGGCCATGCTTAGATATGGAAGTTGCAGGTGCAGTACAAACAGAAATAGGAGGAAGCTCAGTTTGGAAGTGAGAACTCTGGCTTCTGCTCCTTGTCCATCCTTCCCTGCCAAGGAGAACTCCATGGAGTTGTTACAACAAAACTTAATTTAATGAGTGGTGTCAGAGGCAGTGAGTAAGCTCCCTGCTGGGGCCACTCCTACCCTGGGTGTCCAAAATGAACCTGGCACAAACCTGGGGCTGTGGGAACAAGGAAAACCCAGCTGCTCTGGAGTCCCCAGGTGAATTCCTCTCTTCTGGTTTAATTCAAAAGGCCCTGTTCTGCCTTAGTGATGGATGGATGGATGGATGATGGATGGCGGATGGATAGATGGATGGATGGATGATGGATGGATGGAGGGATGGAGAACCCCCATGGATGAACTCCCCACCTGAACTGCACCAGGCACTGAGGGACAGCCCCAGGCTCCAGCAGCACACAGACACCATGGAGACCTCAACATCTTTAATCAATCCCAGACTCCCAGACTCGTTTGGGTGGGAAGGGACCTTAAATCCCATCCAGTGCCACCCCTGCCATGG
>VXBC01013201.1:33519-50481 GCA_013399945.1 Ploceus nigricollis
TGGCCTTGGACATTCCGAGGGATTCAGGGGCAGCCACAGCTTATTTGGGAATTCCATTCCAGCCCCTCCCCACCCTCCCAGGGAAGAATTCCTTCCCAATATCCGATGGAAATCTCTTCCAGCCAGCACTAACACATGATCCCTCCCAAGCAGTGCAGTCCAGCTGATCTCCAGGTGGAAATTCCCCATTCCACTGAACACCACCTCAAACGAAACACCTGCACCCCAAATGTCACATCCCACACACTCCACACTCCCAAACTGGACCATTCCCTCATGTTCAACACTTTGTGTGACCTGGACGATGGCCAGGGCCAACTTTAGAGATGGCCTTTTGCAAATTAATTATTTTTCTTTATATCGAAATGAAAACAAAGCCCACAATCACCACCAAGTGAAACCCTCTCCCAAACTCCCTCCAGTGTGAGGGACTTCTGCTCCACCACCTAAAGCATTTGGGTTACTGTCTACAACACACAGTCTGATTTTACTTGAAGTTTTATGAAGTCTTCAATATTTAAAGGTTCATTACTTGAATTTTTATACCAAGAGGAAAATAAAATAAAATACACAACATGGGGAGGCAGGGTAATTCCAACATTATTTTCTAGCATTATTTGCTCAGCAATCTCAGTTTATATTGCAGTCATTGCCATAAAACACTGAGGAGAAATCTGCATAACAATGGAAGTGGCTGGACAACAGACACAGGCCAATATTGGCTTTTTATTCTCCGAGTAATCTGCATTTTTACAACTGATGGTATCAAAACAAAAAAAAACCAAAAAACAAAGAAACAAAGTTGCTTTATCTAAAGTTTCAAGGAAAGGAGACAATGAGCAACGCTTGGGATTTTCTGTCAATTTGCCTTTTCATAGAAACAATTGTGCTGTGGAATCCAGAGGAACAGCCTCTCTCTTTTCTGGGGGTAAAAGCTCTTCGTTTTTATGGCTTTTAAGGTGCTGCACTTCAAACAGGTCAGCTACAAAAGGTTATCCTGAAACATTCTAAACATTAATTGGGAAGAAATAAAAATGAAGAGTCCAGGAAGACCTGGACGATTTGGGGAAGATCAGATGATCCTAAATGAAAGGAAGCAAGAGAAGGAAAAACCGGGAAAGCCCTGGGTTTGCAGCCACGCTGATTTCAGTAATGCATTCCCAATTGCCAATAAACAGAATTATTGCTGCACAGGAGAGCCGTGTGGTCTCTACTCTATCACTACAGAGGGCAGCAACAGACAACAGAGCTCTTTAGCATGACAGAGGGAATGTTTAACATTCCCAGTAAACAAGGGAGCCGGGAGAGGCCGGCCTGGGATCTGCCTGTCCCACATTCCAGCCTCCTTGGGATGGGAACAGGCAGGTTGGGAAAGCCTTTGGGAAGCCCGGATGCTCAAGGAGCTGAGCCCATCTCCTGTCGATCCAGCAAGGCCAGATACTAAAAATTCCCCTAAACCATGAGTCACAAGGTGGGGGTGAACCACAGGGCCACGAGCTGGATCCACTCGGTGTTCTCTGGCCTGTTCGTGCCCTGACACCCAGACTCCTGCTCCAGCTCCTGGGACATGGACCAGCAGGAAGCCAAGAGCTGGGAAGGAGTCCTGTCCAGCCCGGAGACCAAGGCACAGCACATTTCCTGCGAGGACACGAGGACGGGCTCGGGGGGAAGTTGCTCGTCTGGATGTATTTGAAGGACTTTCTGTAGGATTATTTTGAGCAGCAAAGCCGTGCTGGGGGCAGGGTGAGGCTCAGGCACAGCTCGAGCACTGGGCACAGCCTCCTCCAGCTCCGGCTGCAGATGCAAAGGAGGGCAGCAAAGGTCTGATGATCAAACGGGGAGAAAATGACTGACAACACGGAGCCCGTTCAAAGGAACTAATGGAATAATTAGTTCCAAAAAGACTAAAAAGACTGAAGAATTCATGATGTCATAAAAAGCAGAGCTACTTAAATTGGATTAGAAAATAAAAATGACACGAACATTGTAAATATTCACAGATCACATCATTGACGTGTAATGTGCCGTTAAATGATGTCAAATTAAAGGGGAAATTACATGTGTAAGAACTAGGAAGAATAAAGGGAAGACATTTTAAAGATGCACAGTCCTTCAAGTGAAAATCCCTCTCGTATATCAGGGCTGATCACTGCGGGGATGGGGAAACTATGAGAGAAGAATAAAATAAAATATGGGAAAGAAAACAGAGGGTAAAAACATCTCAATTTAAGGCTGTGGTGAAAGGCTGTTAACTCCCGAGTGCTTCCCCTCCGCGTGGCTTTGCCAGGTGCTCCCAGCCACAGTCATGCCCAGACCAGGCTCAATCGCTGCTTAAACCCGACTAAAATCACTCCTAATTTATCCCAAGAAGCCGGCAGTCAAGTGTGCTTTCACACGGGAGAGCCCTGAGTGGGGCCAAGGGCCGGGCTCAAAGGGCACCTTGGTACTCTCTGAATTGGGGTGCAATTAACACCGAGCCGCTGGAGCCAAAGGCACGAGGGAGGGACGGCACTTGTGAATCCTCTCCTTCCGATGGGAAAAAGCCTTTCTGGATCCCTCAATCACACACGGCACCCGGAGAGGCTCCCAGCCCCTCAGCCAGACTGAGATCTCATCTCAGCAGAGTTGTGGCAATTAATTTACCTCCAGCGTGCTCTTTCAAGTGAGCTGGGAGAGCAGGGGGGGGCCCCAGCTTCTCCCCCTTCCCTCCGCGTGCGATCGGAATCTTCTGTTCCAAAGGTGGCATTTCAAGCTCCCGAAAATACCTGCATAATAAAGGGTAAGAGCTCCTCTGCACACAGATATATGTACATATCTTTCCCTGCCTCGTGGGCCCTTCCGCCTCCAAACTCCGTGAGGTGTTAGCAACACGTCGCCGCGATGGCAACTCGAGATTATCGGCATTATCTCACCCACCCTGCTGATAAGATGGGCTGATGCCGGCGCTGTTGCGATAACGGGAGCTGACTCTGCTCCTCAGCAGCGCTGCCAGGTGCTGGTGGCATTTCCTCAGCACTGGGGCCTTTTCCACAGGAGATTCTTGTCCCCCGGGGTTTGGAATGGGTTGGGTTGGAAGGACCCTAAAGCCCATCTCATCCCACCCCTGCCATGGGCAGGGACACCTTCCACTGTCCCAGCGTGCTCCAAGCCCAGTCCAGCCTGGCCTTGGGCACTTCCAGGGAGCCCGCAATCCCTCTGGGCAGAGAGAGCATTCAGACAAAGCACACATTCACCATCCTGGTGGAGGTGACCACACCATTTGGGCTGAATCCCCCAGTGATGCTCTTCACTGCCTGGCACGTCCAGCAGATCCCAGTGCTGGCATGGGATGGAGCACTGGGCACTATCAGGAAGCCCCTGGCACATCCCAGGATGGCTCATGATAGAATTACCCACGTGTGCCCCCAGTTCAGACATAAATGTCAACACCTGCCCTGCTACAAAAATGCCAGGAGATCCTTAATGATCCCCACATCAGCTTTGTCTGGGAGCCAAAAGAGGAATATTTACATCCCGGGGACTCTCACACTCAAACACGTGGAAATGCAGGAAAATTTGCGTGAGAAAAAGAGCAACCTTTTCTTTTTTTCTTCTCTGAATTGACATAGCAGCACTTGAGTTCCTCAAGACTTGAGTGATCTGTGTGCCCACACCGAGGCACTCGGCACCTCCCGTCCCCACCTGCAGCTCCCCGGCTGAGCCAGGAACCTGCAGGGCTCTCTCTCCCTGCCAATGGCACAAAGCCTACAAGGATGCTGTGAGTCTGGAGATCTGAAAGTGCAGAGAACAACTGAAACCTTTACCTCGCTTTAAAACCCCAAAGAAATGCCTTTTGATCACTTCTGAGAGCCTGTTTCAGTGTTGTCAATGCCCAAGTGTCGCCCAGATGTGAGGAAGCGCAGGTAGGAAATGAGGCAGGAAGGCAAAGGAAGGGACAGCCCAGGACATTTAAAACTCCGGGATATTTAAGCTGGTTCAGCCCCCAGCCCTGCCTGGGGTGTCAGCAGCCCCCTGTGCCTGGGGGGCACAGAGGGGACAACGTCTCCTTGTCATTTATGTAACTCCAACCCACAGCCAGCAGTAATTTCCGAAGTGGGGTTGTCTGAGCCCTGGGAGCAAACAAAGTATTCCGAGGTCTTTATTTGTGCAATGGCATTTCCGTGCTGACCGCAGGGATCTGCTGGGTGCATTCGCATTGTCTCTCTAACAATCTGAAAATTACACTGATAATTATCTCGGAGGTATTTCCCAGCCTCCATTGTTCCGTGAGTCTCAGCTCAAGAGAATGTGTCACTCTTTTGTTCCACTGACTTCTCACGGGTCCCGAGTGCACACGTGGAACAGGTTCCCAAACCCAAAGGTACTACCAGGGAGAGCTTTGCAGCCATGACCCCAAATCTCTCAGTCATGAGAAGCCCTGATCTAACAGGAGCTCTGTCAGGGCTGAGGATCCAATACATCACGGGTCTCCAGGAAAAATAGAGCCCAGCTAAATAACTTGGGAAATATTCTACTCGTAATGGCATTGCAGAGTCAATCAATTTAAACCTAATAAAGACGACGACAGACAATGAATAGAAAGTTCAAGGACTTTTCACCCAGGGCTTTGCTATGGCTGGAAGTCAACCTGCTGGAGTCAGGGGGACCCTACAGACCCTGGGAGACAGCTCCAGGGATCAGGATCAGGAAAAAAAGACACCTTCCATTTCAGGGAACAATGCTCTAAAAGCCCTGGAAAAGCAGTGGGAATTGGAACACTTTTGGAGGCAAGGACAAATTTTCAGATTTTTTTCAGCCATAACTCATCTTTTCATCCCTCTGTGAGCTTTATCACAGACCAACGTCACGGGCAGAGCAGAGTATTTGCCTTGACTTTGCTCTGTGCTTCCACTGGTACTGGGAGGTTAATGCAGCTCATTAGCTATTAGCTCATTCCAGGATTTATTCCTTTCTCCCACATTTATTTCCCTAACTACTGTTTGTTCTTCCACAGAACCTAGGGAAAGGACCAGTGCAGGAGGTTTAACGGTGGGGTTGGTTTACAACCCGCAGCCGGGGAATCCATTAAGTGTTTAAAAACAGGTGACAATTTGCACCCCTCCCTGCTCAGAGTGACAACTTCCCTGGGACACCAGGAGAGAGGCTTTCCATGGAAATGCTGTTGTTTGCTGCCTTTGCTCCGGGTGTGGAGCGAGCTGCAGATTGCAATTGGGATTCAGCGCAAGATGAGCCTCGGAAGCGCGAGGTGGAAAAACTGCATCGCATTTCTTCCTGCCAGGTGCTAAGAGACTGCCTTGGGATCCAGCAAAGTCGGAGACTTTGTCCCCATCTCAGCCGTTGGAATTGCAAAGTGAGCTCTGGTCGAGCTCCAGGAGTTCACAGGGGTGGGGATGCAGGTTCAAGGGATGGCCAGAGGATGAGCTTGGGCCAGGGCAAGGGCCAAGAGCTCCACGTGATGACACAGCAGAGCGAAATTTGGGTAAAGAAAAGCAGGGCACAACCAACCTGCTCTGTGGGGAAAGAAAGGTGGGAAAGAAAAGTCTGGGAAGGAAAGCTGGGAAAAAAACCCATGTTTGAAAGAAAAGGGGGAAAACACAAAGGTTCTGAAGAGGCTGTACACGAGTGAAGATCTGAGAGTGATGAGTAGACAGCAATTGCAGAATCATTAAGGTTGTAAAAGACCTTTAAGTTCATCAAGCCCAACTCTCTTCCAGTGCTGGACCTTCTCTCACACTGTCCATCACATGCACCTTGGAGGAGAGAAGGGCCAGAATGTCCTGGGACAGTCAGGTCAGAGGGAGGGGCTACAGAAAAGACCAGGGGTAATTAATGGTCTGACTGCACAGCTAGAGTGGGAGTGGGAAAATGAAGTAGATGGGAATTGGGAAAGCCTCATGGTGAGATGGTGATTTTTTACATCGAGATTTGATCTGTATTAACCCTCTAGCACTGAGCTGGGTCCTCCAAAATCCAGCTCTGCCAAAGACAGCACCCACCACTTTCACCAGGAAGAGCAGCGACCTCTCCCAGTCACCCAAATTTCCAGAGTGATGCCTTGGTGAACCCATGATTATGGACTCAGTCATGACAAATAAAATGCTCCTCATAAAAGCACCAAATAAACCCTGCAGCCTTTGCATCCCACAATATCAGGGGAACTTGTAGTTTCGGGAATTCCACAACGACCACAGGAACTGACAACATCCCTTGCAACTGCACAGTGCCATCATTAATGTTCCCAAGGAGGGAAGCACAGCAATGCCAGGGCTGGAGCATTGCTACCCCTGTGCAGAGTGATCCAGCACAGTTTAATTAACATATGCAAAGGAGTTTTGGTTATGGAGAGCAGGACAGAGGCCCAGGCATCGCTCACCGGGTGCAGGCCCTGCCTCGAGGCCAGACCAGGGACTCGAGAGAACAGAGCCACCCCTGCTACACAACAGGCCTGTCATCCAAAACTGAGGCTCTCTCTTTTCCTGACATTCCTAACAGGGGCCAATTCCCAGAGAAAATCCCCTCCAGAGAGGTGGATCCCATTCCAGTACAAACCATTGCTGTGCTTTTAAAATAAAAGCTAAAACAACCCCAAACAACCCAAAACTTAAAGTTCTCTTATTTTCAGGCATTTCCTGGGCTCTGCTGCTGAGACATGGATGGGGCACATCAACACCCAAACACTGATTTTCAGGGACTGCAACTGTGGGGGTGTGGAATGAGAGCTCCAACCCAAACCATTCCATGATTCTGAGTGGGAAGGGAGGGATGACAGCAACAAGGAGCTTTACACAGTTTTATGTTATTAAAGGTAAAAAGATTCTCCTTCTGGTCTTCATAATACCACAGAATCATGGAATATCCTGAGCTGGAAGGGATCATTGATCCAACAAGGATCATGGATCCAGCTCCTGTCCCTGCACAGACACCCCAACAATCCCACCCTGGGCATCCCTGGCAGTGCTGTCCAAACCCCCCTGGAGCTCTGGCAGCCTCGGGGCCGTGCCCATTTTCTGGGGAGCCTGGGCAGTGCCAGCACCCTCTGGGGGAAGAGCCTTTCCCTGATCTCCATCCCAAATTCCCCTGGCACAGCTCCAGCTTGGGGCTGTCCCTGCACTTCCCCTCACAAGCATGTTGAAGACCACCATGAGGTCTCCCCTCAGACTCCTCCTTTCTGTGCTGAATGTAAAAGATCTGGATTCTCTAAACTTGAAACAGGCCCCTTGCTCCCCTCTGTGCTGCAAACTCAGTCCCAGTATTTAATATCCACTCAGATCAAATATTGCTACCTGGAGGAATAAATTTCACCAGAATTAAACCATTAACTGCTAAATCAGCAGTTAAGGAGCCCATATTCCTTTTAATTCTGGATTCTTCATGCTAGATTGAAAGAGCAGACATTTGACAAGGCTTATTCACCATACTGGAGTGACTGGGAGCACTGAGAGCTCCAGGCTGCTGCTCCCTGAAGTTTATCTGGGAGCCAGATCCAAACAAAGGCTGCAACAGGAGCCAGCTGTTGACACTCTGCGTCATGAGCTGCATATTAAATGATTCATCAAATGCTGTGTCACAACCTGGATAAAGTCCTTAAAGCACGGGGCCCTCCTCTGTTCCTTTTGTTTTTAGCAGCAAAGAATACCTGGATAAACCCACACTTGCTGGAACAGCCTCCCTTTCCAGAAACCACTCCCCGTTTAATGCAAATATTCCACCTAAATCGTTATTAGGGAAAATGCCAGTCGCCAAATTTCAGTAAATAGTACTGAAATAAATAAGCAAAAATTATTATTTATCCAGTGTAAAATTCAGTAAATAGGACTTAAATAAATAAATAAATAAATGAAATGAAATGCACCCAGAACATTTTGGAAAATGAAATAATAGATGAGTAAATAATTTCCCTGGCTGCTGTGGAACGGCAACGTGTTATTGTAACCTGCCTTGTATGCTCCGTGTAAAGCACTGTAAATTATGATTTGAAATTATCATGTTAGATTAGGTTTTCTGCAGCTTAATATATTGTAATATAATATAATTGCTCAATGCAAATGAGCTACTGTACAGCTTTGGCATGGGGCTGTTCTGGAGCCGAGCATTTTACACATTACGGTGAAGTGCGGGTTATTAAGAAACAAATTATAACGAAGCTAAATTTAGTTGGGAGCCAAGATCCTGTCACTGCATGGCGGTGCCAGTGCCAGGAGGTGTCTCAGGGAGCTCTGACACCAACGCTGGGGCACCTCAAGCAGCTCCACACACACCTGCTCAGGTAAGAGCTCCCTGCCCGCGAGTGCCCATGTTGGTCTCGTTACCTGGAAGTCAGGCAATGCTATAAAGTCACTGCTGTGGCTCCAGATCCCGACTGCTGAACGCCCTTTCCAAAATAAATCACTCAGAGCTGATTGTGTTCCCACACTGCTCCCACGGAGGGAGGTTTGGGCTCACATTGCCACTGCGGGTCCAAGGGGGGATGTGGAGGTGACGCAAGAGTTAAAAACAATAAAATGAGTCTCCACACCCTCCAGAATCAGCCACAGAATCCTGGAATCATTAGGGCTGGAAGGAGCCTCTGGATCACCCATTCCAGCCCCCTGCCAAGGCAGGGTCACCCAGAGCAGGTGACACAGAAACACATCCAGGTGGCTCTGAGATGTCCCCAGAGACTCCATGGCCACCCTGGGCAACTGCTTCAGGGCTCTGCCACCCTCAGTGGGGTAGAACTTCTCCTGCTTTATTTTATGGGCATCACTCCTTGTCCTGTCACTGGGCACCACTGGAAAGGCTCTGGCACCCTCCTGTGCCAGCCCTTGGAGTTATTTGTGTGGATTGATGAGATCCCCTCTCAGCCTGCCCTCCCCTGGATCCAACCACCCTTCGTGCCGGCGACCCTGTGACCCACCCAACAGGCACAGCTTTCCCTCCTCATTTCCATCCACGAGGCAAAAAACAAGAGTTGCCGGTAGATGTGCCAGGAGAATGCACTTCCTAAATAATACATTGGCTTGTAAATTGTCCATCCAACTGTAAATTCCAGAAGAAAAATTAAAATGTGTTTCTTCAGCCCTTTCCGCGCGGCGCTCGCTCCGCACGGCGGCATCCCCACGTCCCCCCAAAAGCATGGGCACCGATGGGTTGGGTCCAGAGCAGGAAAAACCTGCTCCAAAGCAATTTATTATTAATGCCAGAATATTCTTGCTAAACAGTTCTGATTATTTCACAAGAAAGAGGTCAAGGTATTGGAGAAAGGGATTTAATCAAATAAACTCTCAATCTCTCTCCAAATAGCATTTTCATCCGGCTGCATGTAAATTCATCAGCTGACTCGCCTCCCAATGCCCAGGCAAGGTTAATCTGCTATGACTGTTAAAACTTCTCGGAGACGCCTTTGGAATAACGATTTACACCGGGATCAGCCATGCCAGTCACCCCAAACTAGTTCCTCATCCTGCTCCTCCAAGTCTGGCCTGGGCCCTGACATCTCCGCTGGCAGAGCTGGAGCTGAACCCCTTTCTTGGGCTGCACGTCGGGGACCCCACAAGAACTCCTTGTTTCTGCTCAGCTCCTTGGGTTTTGATGGCCATCAACAGCTCATTCCAAGCTGCCCCACAGCGAATATCCTGCCCTGAGCAGAGGGAAAATCGTGGGTTTTCAGGAATATTTCCTACATCACTGAAGCACCCGTGCTGGGAAACAAAGCAGTGTGGGCATAGCCAGAGAGGAAATGGAATTTCTCTGGTGCTCTGAATTCAATATTGCCCTGCTTTGCTTAAATAAGGAGCCGAGGAATTTATCCCAGCTGTATCCCAAGGTGAATTTCGTGGCAAACACTAATAATCCCTCCTGGCCACTCCACACTTATTAGGCAAACCCTGCCTCCTAGCAGTGCAAATCTATGTGTGTTTTTAAAAAGGATCTTTGTGAACTTCATGTTTAAACACAGGATTATGATATAGCTGTAAACTGCACATTCGGTCAGAAATGGAGAACTGCAATTTTGGGGTTTGTTAAAAAAAAAAAAAAAAAAAAAGAATCCCAAATGCCTTTTGATCCAGAACTAAAAAGGAAACTGAAACACGGCAGGCAGGATTATTCTCAGCCCTATTTTTTGCTCTCTTCCTCTCTTCGGTCTAAGCTCTATTACAGATTCTGCATTTGGTGGAATATTCTGTAGGTATCTTTGCAGAGCCAGGTCAGGTTTATGAGGAGATGCTCCTGAGAGCCACAACGTGGCTCAGAGAAGCTTCCCCAGTCTCCCACGGGCACACGCGACCCACGCTGCCCAGCAGCCCCCAGGCAAGCCCAGGCACACCTTCCTCTTATTTTATTTCCCCTAAGTGGCCACTCTCATTTATTTGTGCCACGCACACCCCCACACCTAAACCCCCCACACCCTGCAGCCTCAGACAGGTCTCAGACAACATTCCCTGCTTAAAATCCAGGAGGGTTCCTGCAATCCACGGTCTCCATCCCTCGACAAGGAGCCAGCAGCTGCAAACTCTGCCTCACCCGGGGAGGAGGTGTTGTGATGCTGCTGCTCCGTGCCCCCGGTGCTCCCCGCACCTCTCTGGAAGCTCAGACACCATTTTACATGAGGATGCTTTCTAAAAAGCCCAGTGTAACTGTCTAATTAAGAGCAGAGTGATTGGCTGGTTCATGGACTCTGTGACAGTTCTGACAAATACACATATTGGCACAGCCCTAACCTCACTTCACAGTTTGCAACACAAAGATGGTATTTCCAGAAATGTGCAGAACACTCTGATACAAAGCTTCACCTTGTCTAGTGCTATTCCATTTAATTTTTTATTAACTGCCTGAACATATGCCATTCTAGGAGAGGGTAATAGTTACAAAATGTCAGCAGAAACATTTAAACTGCTCAAATGTAAATGATTTTATAAATTTGTAATGAAAGGTAATTGTCATATGGGAAAAGTAACAGAAAAACAGATATGTGTAAATGTAAAACTGGCAAAAAATACATCTGACTGGTCGAAGGCAGCAAAATCTAAGTGTGTTTTAATGACCACTGTAAGGAGTATTTAAATAAAATTAGCTTCATAAGCAGAAAATGTGAATTCTATAATATTTTATTTTCTAACATTAGCAAAGTTCATAATAATGAAAAGACCTCATGGAACTTTAATGCGCCCAAATTCATTAAACAGTAGGACATTAAGATTCCTCACCTCATTTTAAAAAACAAATAAATCAAGTCAGATAACATAAATACAAAGCCGGCGCCGGCAGAGCCCGGCTTTAAAAGACCAATATTGGAGCGCGCTCAGTTTCTTTACTTTCCGCTAAAATGAGAAACAATTTGGTGATTAATCCCTTCAGCGATGCCGTGCTGGGTCAGTGCTCCCCGAGATGTCAGCCAGGAGAAGACTCGGGCGCAGAGGGGAGTTTTTCCTCAGCCACCACACAGAGCAACCACCTCCCAGTCAGGTTTGCGGGCAACCATCTTTAAATGCTTGAGCTGCTCTGCGTGGCCATGACAAGATTTGCAATTCCCCACGTTTATTTACACACCATCACCCCAAGTAGACATCACATGGAAGTGGCATGGTCGCGGCTGACCCCAGGGTAGTGGCTGTCTCTGCCGATCGCGCTCGCTGCTGCTCGGCGATTGAACCCCGCCGCCCGCCCCGGCTGCGTGCACGCTGCGCCGCGCCGCAATAAAATTAGCAGAAGCTTGTCAGGGGATATTTTCTACTTTTACACTGACAGGCACTGGACAAACACGTCTGCGTTTCAGGGAGCCGCCGAGGCCTCCGCTCTGCAGGAATGGACGGCGGCGGGATGGAGCCGGGGGCCCACGCCTGGCACCCCGTGAAGGCCGCCTCACTTCCCCTGCCTGCATCAGGGGAAAAAAACCCCAAAATTACCACTCAGTTTTATTTTTATTGCTTTCCTACATCCACCCCTGCGTAAGCCTGGACACGCAGGATGAGTTACTGAGCCAGAAATTAATAGAACGGGAATCCATCCTATTCCGAAGGCAGAACTTGGGGGGAGGCAGGGCCCTGTGCAGCCTGTGGAGGATGCACAAATTGCCTAGTACCTGCAGCCCACGTCAGAGCTCACCTGCCACCCTGCTGCCCCCGCCAGCCAGAGCTGCATTAATTTTTTTAAGGGCTTTCGCAAATAAACGAAAGAAAACGCTCGTTTGTTTCGGAATCGGGAGCCCAGGGAGGCTAACGCGGTAAATAGGGGAAATTTACCATCCGTAATGGGAACATTTTTAAATAAAACCACCTAATATGTTTAGTAATCTACACCAATGTAATTTTATTAGCTATTCAGTGCTGTTCTTACATCAAACAGCCTCAGAAGCCCCAGGATCATTTTATATTCACTGGAAGACAGAAAGAAATCCAAAACCTAGTTAAATAAATTGTTCATTTATTCCTTTCCTTTTATGCACCAAGATCTACATGTGGTCATTAATTATAAAGAGACTATTATAGCACCATATTTTCATTCAATACGATGTCCTGGTATATATCAAAGAAGTCCCATAATTAAAACAGAAGGGCCACAATGACAATTAAAATTACAATCTATATGGGGAAAGAAAGTACAGTTCTGCAATTTTTCACCCTGTCACTGTCAGCACCGGGGGATATTCCAGTCACGTCTCTTGTAAAGCAGCCTAAATTCTTCTTCACCAATGCAACCTCAAAAGCATTATCAGCACCTAAGCAAAAGCCTATGCAAGTATAATTTAATACCAAGCCACAGTTTGCAAGTAATAGCGTATAAAGTGATATTTAAGTGGTGTTTTAAGCACACTTCTGATGGCTACAGCCGCCTTTTACTGGTAAATGCGTTTTCCTTTGAGTAGTGATTATGAGTCCTGGGTGAAGAGGTCCTGTGTGCAGGTCTGCCTGTAAGCCTTACTTCCAGCTGCCAATCTTTACTTCACAGTGAAGAAAAAGCCACATAGCACCTTGTTCTTACTCTTGTAGGCTGTCATCCCCTGAGCCTGATAACTGCAAAATCATTTCCACATAACACTTTTCTGCTTCTGCCTCTTAAACCTCGAGACCTACACATTGTGCACGCACCCACACCCCCGGCACTCGGCCCCCCAGAGCCGCCGCTGCTCCGGCCTCTCCCCCCAGCCTATTTTTAACACTTATCCCAGTAAATATCTGCATTAATGGAGTGCGGGGCCCTGCCGCAGCAATGTGCGTTTGCTACAATTTATTGTCTATAAAAGTCAGGAGCGGTGAGTTATTACGGCTAAAACTGTGTTTTTCTTTATAATAACTCCAAACCGAGCACTCACATATGAAGCATGCAATGGAGATGGAGAAGGTTTTGTATAATAAAACGGTGACATGGTCATTTTTCCCAGTTTTGCATTACACAGACACACTCATGCATGGTGCTTTTTAAATTCTTATTATATGGGAGGTCAGGAGGTCGAATGTCAGAAAGTACTGTTAATTTCACGGGGTTAGGGGAAAGTAAATTCACAGGGAATACAGATCACTTAGCACAGAAAAGCAGCTCCTCTGAAGTTTGGGTTTACATTTGTTAACCATATCCTTCAGCTGACGAACCATTGAGACCAGGGTGACATTGTGGGCCCCGCTGTAATGGCTTGACACGCCGCGGGGACAGCGGGATGCGGCGCGGGGCCGGAGCCGCCGCCGGAGCCGCCGGAGCACCGCGGCTCCAGGCAGCCGGAACCGAGCGGAGCGTGGTGCCATTTGGGCTGGATGCTGAAATTACACAGAAAGCGGGCGAGATGGCTTAAAGTTCAACCTGACAGGGAATGTAAAATATATTCCTGTCTCCGTTCGACGGGAAGGGAGAATCCTGCGGCTTCCCAGAGTCCTCTTAAAGCGCTTCCCAATATATCATCAGGGGCTGAAAGATGGGACGAGCACGCGGACTTTGGTTTGCTACAGGATGCTCCGATGGTTCATCTTTTCTCTATTTTTTTTGCTGTTGATGTTTCAGGGTTTGGTTTGGGTTTTGGTTTTTTCCCCCCCTCTCGGTGGCAAAATAAAATCGTGGAAAGCAGAAGAAAATTTAGAGGATCTTGGTTTTACAAATAACAGGGGAGTGGTGATAAAACGTGGTGACGGAGCTGCTCTTTTGCCAAGACAAATTCAGAAGCTACTTTTCTTTTATTAAAAAAAAAAGCCATTTGCTTGATAAAATCCACCATCTCCACATGCAATTTAAAGTAAAAAACAATTTAAAAATGCAAAGGTATCTTCAATCAAAGGTGTTAAAGACCTAGCCATTGTCTCTACTGAAAGTTCAACTCAAGAGTGCCATAAGGCCCATGCCCTACATCCATGTGTGACGTGTAAGAAAGGGAAAAATCCAATAAAACAAACCAAAGCCCCCCCAAATTTACCCAAATGCCATTGAAAGAGCCATTTCAGGAGACAGACAGGATTATTCCCTGCGAGGAATGCACCAGGCCCACACTGGGCTGGGGCTGGGTTTCTGCGTTGGTGCCTTTTGCAAGATTCCTCTGAGTCAAAAGAGAGCCCAGGCTCAGCTGCCCCCTCGTAATTAGATTTTAATGAGTCAGGCTGGGTGTTTGTGTTTTGGCAGCGGGTTAATGGTGTTAACATTTCCCTGCTCACAACTGGCCCCGGCAGGGCAGAGCTGCCGGCTGAACTTCCCCCTCTGGAGCTCCCGGGAGCCAGGACAGGCCCCGGGAGGGGCATTCCCCAAACCCTGCTCCAGCTGATACAGCAGGGCTGGGGGAACATTCCCAACCCACGGAGCCGGTGGGTTTTGGGTTTTCCTGAGCGTGGGAAGGGAGCAGCCTGTCCAGGCTCTCCCTTCCTCTGCACCCAAAGATGCCAGCGCTGCTCAGCGAGTTCGGCACCATCGCTCTCTGCCCAAGCCAACGCTCCCTGAACTCGCCAGGCAGGCAGGCACAACAAACACACATATATTATATATTATATCTAGATTTTATTAAAGATGCATTATTAACTCTGCAGTGGTGTATTTCACTAGCTGCCTTCTATAATTAAAAACTTTTCTCTCCAATCCCCTTTCCTGCGAGGAGCCTGTTGCCTGAAGATTTAATCCTTCATTACCAGTTAAAACAAAATCACCAATTAGGCACATGAACACGTCTGTATTAATCTCATTAAGGTGATGGCACCAAATAAATTGGAACTATTTTTGTGCTTTTACTGTGTTCCTACGGCTTTATCAGGCCCTGTGGTCATATACAAAGACCTTGCAGCTCAGTCATTTAGAGTCATTCGGTTGTGGACTAAATGTGGCATTACCATCTATGGCTGAAAATTGCTTTCAGCTTTTAAACTGCACTGACTAGTCTGTAGTTAATCTTAGATCATTCACTTGCAAAATTAAATGAGCCAGAACGATGGTCGTCTTTTTTTTTTTTTTTTTATAAAATAATACATCACAAAACACTTATTTGCCCTGCCCAAAAGAGAGATCAAATTCATTTAAAATCCCATAAACCAGAGTTGTGAATTTTTAATTTTATTTAGGAGCACAGGAATAGAGGGGGAGCTATCTTTGCACAGCACATCATGGCTATAAATTTACATACAGAACATAGTTTGATGCCTAACCAACCTTTAATCTACCTTTGATGTATACTCCTCCTTCAGTAGGCATCACGTGAGGCACCTTATTAATGCAAATGTAAGAAGGATTGTTTGGGATCTCTGATGTAATTAGCCATAAACCACGTTTAAAAGGAAAGGAGGAAAAAAAGCACTTCCTTTGTCACCACGGCTGAGCACAGAGGTGCACGTGGAGATGGAGATCACAGAATCAAAGAGTCTTCCAGGCTGCAAAAGACCTTTACGGACACCCCGTCCAAGCCAGTGATGCTCCAAAAAGAGCTGCAGCCACGAACCCATAGCAGGGCCCTTGTCCCCGGTCTCCTGCTTTCCCTGAGCCCGGATTATCCCTCTGGCTCTATCAGTATTCCACCAGAAAAAAAACAAAAGTGATGCACAGCCTGGTTAGTCTTTAACTTCCCAAACAGCACAAGGCAGGAAACAATTAATTCCTCATCCTGCTGCCGGTGAAACCAATGACAATTTTGCATTTTAAATTAATATTCAGGCCACCTTCTCTAAGTTCCCCTTAGAGTCTGCTTTTGCCCTGCTGGACCACCACGGCTGCTGCCTCCACTTGGCACTGTTATTATTGTAATTATTATTATTATTATTCCTGTGTTGCAAATAACACCCGGCCATAAGGACAAGGCTGGCAGAGCTCTGAGCTGGCACAGCTGTCGGGGTGGGCTGGAGAAGGGGCTGAAGGTTCCCAGGGTGGCTCCCCCAGCTCCGGGGTGACCCGGTGGAGATCGGGGTGAGGCTCCTCTCGCACTGCTGAGGGGGCTCTGGGCAGAGAAACCCCGGGCTCTGGGCAGNAGCACAACCGGGCACAACCGGGGCAGAGCCGGGGCAGAGCCAGGCACAACCGGGGCAGAGCCGGACACAACCGGGCACAATCGGGCAGAGCCGGGCGCTCCCGGCTCGCTGCCGCCGGAGCCGCCGCCTTNGTAATTATTATTATTATTATTCCTGTGTTGCAAATAACACCCGGCCATAAGGACAAGGCTGGCAGAGCTCTGAGCTGGCACAGCTGTCGGGGTGGGCTGGAGAAGGGGCTGAAGGTTCCCAGGGTGGCTCCCCCAGCTCCGGGGTGACCCGGTGGAGATCGGGGTGAGGCTCCTCTCGCACTGCTGAGGGGGCTCTGGGCAGAGAAACCCCGGGCTCTGGGCAGAGAAAGGCACGGAATAATTAAATAAATAAGGCACGAGCCGAGCAGCCAGGCCGGGAACGGCCGGGACCGAGAGGCAGGGATGACCGAGAGGCACCGGCGGGGACGTGCCGGCACCGGTGGGGATGTGCCGGCACCGGTGGGGATGTGCCGGCACCGGCGGGGATGTGCCAGCACCGGCGGGGATGTGCAGAGCCCGGGCGGCTGCCG
>VXBC01013201.1:53679-69281 GCA_013399945.1 Ploceus nigricollis
GACAATTTTAATTTTTTTTTCCCTCTTCCAAAATCCTTTGATAATAAAATAAGTATTTCCTATCTTTCAAAAAAGCATTCCAGTCTGCCAGCTTTAGGATGAGACTGCAGCCATCTCCCACCACTCTGGGTCCAAATTCACCCATGGGCTGTGGCCACGTTTCACTTAAAAAAAAAAAAAATCAGTTCTATTTCATTAAGTTCAGGGCTCCCTGGAAAGCAAAGTGTGCATTCACACACTTTGGTCACTGCTTCAAATCCAAACATTTGGTTACAGTTACTCAAATGCAAATTTGATTATGGTCACTCAAATGCCAGTGCTGCTTCTTGAAGGTTTTTGGGTCCATGCCCCAGCCAGGTTTCCATGGAATTTTGTGAGGTTGGAGCTGGCGGGGGAGGGGTCGGGCTCTGCTCCCAGGGAACAGGGACAGGAGGAGNCTGGCTACATGTTCTCTTTGCCCACACATGAAACAAAACACAATTTTTAAGGCTGAAAGACAATTTTAATTTTTTTTTCCCTCTTCCAAAATCCTTTGATAATAAAATAAGTATTTCCTATCTTTCAAAAAAGCATTCCAGTCTGCCAGCTTTAGGATGAGACTGCAGCCATCTCCCACCACTCTGGGTCCAAATTCACCCATGGGCTGTGGCCCATGTTTCATTAAAAAAAAAAAAANTCCAGGAATGAAATCCATGGCTCCCTTGGAGTGAAGATGCCCAAGATGAGCCCAAGTCTGAGCCCACCTTCCCCTGGCTCTCCCCAGCAGCATCACCCCCTCTCCCCACCACAAACTTCACCCTCCCTCAGGAACCCAGCAGCACAAACCACAAAGCTGCCCATAAATTCACCGAAGTTGTTCTGAGAATAAAACCTCCCTGCCAGAGCTAATTTACTCCTGAGAGTGACACTCCCTGCCAGGACAAACACCTGAGAAATGCACAGATGGAGAGGACATGGAAAACTCTGTTCTGTGTTAATCTGGAAGGATGGCAAAATGTGCAGGCAGGAATTTAAAAAGCAAATGGCTTCAAATGTGTTTGGAAATGCAGTTCACACCTCGCAGGAGAAGCAGTCGGGGCTTCTTGTTGTTGTTTGGGTTTTGGTGGGTGGTTTTTATTTTTTTCTGACACAGTTTGACTCAAAACAAAACTATTTCAAGGCAGAAATTGTTGCTGTAGCAGCCTCCCAGAAGGACTGGGATCTGAGTCCTGCTCATCACCAGTGCCAAGCAGAGCTGCTGGAATATCACATGCAATGGAAACAAACCCTCTGGAGTTTCCTTTGGTATTTTCTTAAATAAAAATAGGAATTAAGCTTTACACCTGAGTTACTGAAGTGCCACCCAAGGCAGCAGTGCCACGCATTCAGTCCTGGGGCTGAGAACAGAGAGATCCCAACCTGTGCAGAAATTAGGGAGAGCACGGAGGCCAAACCCTGACTCTGCAGAGATCAATAAAACCACTGCACTGAACATTTTGCCTTTGATTTGAATTTACTGATTGCTCGAGGTCTCTTAGGCAGAGAAGGGCCAGGGAAGCCCCTCAGGTGACACCACAGCAGCAGTTTGGGTGTTATGCTCCAGATCCATGACCCGTACCCTGGCTGCCAGCACCCTGCCTCTGCTACTCTTCATCTTCAGAGCAAAAGCTGAATAATTCCATTTAAACCACGAAGAGCAGCAATGGTTCCAGGTGGGCTCACTGAGGAACAGGGGGGAGAAGCCTCTCCAGGAAGGTGGGAATGCAGAGGAGGTTTTAGTGTACCTCATTAATTCGGCCTGGATTGCAGATACTCTTTGGTTGTGATACTCTTTAATGGCAATTCTTAATTGTTGACATTAAAAAATCTGCTGAGCTGAGCAGAGAGCCCAGCCCTGGCTCCGGCACAGACGTTCCTTCCCCTTCTCAAAAACGAAGCAGAGCGGGCACGGTGGCTTTAATCACCTCTCTCCAGAAGCAGAGTTCAGTCCCAGGTGCCAGCAGAAAGGTTAGGGGTGTAAATCTTGCCAGAGAGGCAGCTCAGAATTCCAGGGCACACGGACAGCTCGGGTCTGGGCACACGGGAAATGCAGAGAGGAAGAGGAGTCCTCTCCTGGGAGGGAAGAGGCTGACACAGATTGGCTGCTGGCAGCACCTGGATCCCATTGGAATTCCATTGGAATTCCATTCCATTCCATTCCATTCCATTCCATTCCATTCCATTCCATTCCATTCCATTCCATTCCATTCCATTCCATTCCATTCCATTCCAGTGCTCTGGAAACTCAGCCCAGCACTCTGAGCACCTTGGGAGGAGCCCGGCTGCAGCAGAACATCCCTGCCCTGGGCCAGGGGAGCTCAGGGGGGACAGCAGCAGGAATTTCCCCATGGACAGGGTGCTCAGGGATTGGAACTGCCCAGGGAGGTTTGGAGTGCCCATCCCTGGAGGTGTCCCAGGAATTCTGGAGGTGGCACTCAGGGCTCTGGGCTGGGCACAGGGTGGGATTGGACAGGGGGGATTTGGCCTCAGAGAGCTTTTCCAGCCTCAGGGATCCTGGGATTCTGGGCTGGGCTGTCCCAGGACAGCTCCCTGGGCAGGTCCAGCTGTGGCTGCAGCATTCAGGAGCTGCTCACTTGAAGTTCCATCCACAACATTACCCTGGACTTGAAAAATTGGAAGTTATAAACCAGTTCAGATGACACCGGATAAATACCTCAGGTCTGAATTAATCTGCAAAGTTTGTTAGAAATGAAGGTCAGGACTTGAATTGGCAGCAATTAGAATCATTGATATTTTCATGGTATCAGCCTCCTGTTCCTGATTATCAACTTCCATGGTGCTGACACCTCAAAAGCTGGCCCCTCTGACCCTGCCTGGGTTCGGCTGTGTTCTGTAATGTTGAGAATATGTTTCTGCATTACTTTTTGCAAGTCAGAGAAAATTTGTTCAAGAAAACATCACGGAGAGAAAATATATATGCAGAAATATATATTTTTACATATTTTAATTGAATATTGTAGCCAAGTAAAATACTGATTGGGATTCTGCCTTCTCCAACCTTTGCCTCAACACTTAATGCAATTTATTAATGGTGTTCTGACCTGTGGAGGAACTAACTGGGAGATCAACTTCCAGCACAAACTTCTGGGGATGAGCTTGCCAGCATTCAGCTTTTACTGAAAGCAAGGCCAGAGGGCTGAGCTGGCAGTGGGAGGCCTGGAAAGAAGGACCATTCCCTGAGATCCCTTCAAACAGGAAGTTCAGGTGGTCAGAGGAGGAAAATCCAAGAAATCCTTGGTTAAAGACATCCTTTGATATTCCTGCCAGCACAGGAAATAGATATCCTTACTCACTGCTGAGCAGTGTGCCATCCCTCTGCAGACCCACAGGCACTGAACAGGAGAACTCACAGAAATCCCCAGGAACAGAGGGAACAGGGATGGGCAGAGCATCACCTCAGGGACTCACACACACAGCAGCCAATTCCCTCCTGGTTCCCCCCCAATAACTGCAGACACCACAGAATCCCAGAATAGTTCAGGTTGGAAGGGACCTCTGGAGATCACCTGGTCCAACCCCCAAATTAGGCTGGAATCAGGACTGGGAAATGGACTGAAATCCCAAAAACATCACCTAATTTTAGTCCAGCTCAGCAGAATGGTGGATAACAAAACCCATCCCAGTCCTGCCACGGTTTAGGAGCCTCCTTGTCCCTCCAGCATGGTGGATTTGCTCCTGTGGGGAACAGTTTCCTCCACCTGCAGTCTCCAATCCCTCCCAAATTAAACAGAGCCACGGTCCCAGGAGTGCAGCCCTGATAATCCTGCTGGGCAGAGCTTCCCTGGAATGCTGAGGGCATGCAGAGCCAAAGGCACCTCAGTGGATCTCAGACCAGGACAGCCCTTTCCCCTGGGGGGAAATGCAGGTGTGTGGTTTCTGTACACACCACTCTTGCTGTGGCCAAAAATTACCCGAATTTAAAACACACAGGAGGGAAAAAACTCAACAGAGCCACAGAGGAAGTGGGAATTTTCCATGCTCTGGATGCACAGTAAAATGATGGAATGGTATAACCTTATTTTTTCTTGCTAATACACCTCAACTCTGACCTTCCTGAAAACCAGGACCTCCTGGGTAATATGGTAATTTAATGTGAGTGCTTATATGCTGATTTCTATGGAGTGGGCTGGCTTGGTGAAATACGACGTGGTTTACTTTTAAATAGAGCTCAGCTGAGACCTCAAAGGGAACTGGAAACAGGCTTCCAATGGAGAGAGATAAATGCCTAATTTAGTGTCCCACTTAATCCAGAGCTTTTTCCTTAAGTCATTATCTCCCATCCCTCATTATTGTGGCAGCACAGCCATGAAAGACACGTGCAGTGAGACCATGATTGGAGCACTTCTGTTTACAGTGGCCACAATTTATCATTAAAACAACTGCAAAGCTGAGCCACGACGGGAAATATTAAAAATAAATAGGATAAAGCCTGGAAGTGCCTGTTCCAGCTCACAGGTACCTTTACCTGGAGAATACCACACACAGCTGCAGCTGGGAAATCTGCTGCCCAGAGCATCAGTCACACAGGAACGTGGGTTATGGAGAAGACAAGAGCACCAAACACTTCAACATCCTTTTCTTCTGGCTGCATCTTTAGGATTCTAAGCAAGCAAAGCAACAGCCCTGTTCCCCCAGAAGCTCTCGGGATGGTGCCACCCGTGGGTGCTGCCCTTTGGAGACACCTCCAGGGAGCTGCTGCCCAAGCCAGGCCCACAGCTGGGCTTCAGCAGCCTGAACCCTAAATCCCAGAATGCCAGAATCCTTTATGTTGGAAAACCCAGCCAGGATGAGCCAGTCCCTGCTGTGCCCAATGTCCCCAGCCCAGAGCCCTGAGTGCCACCTCCAGAATTCCTGGGACACCTNCCCTGGCCCCGCTCCAGCCCCTTGGGGTCTCTCCCACCACGATGACCCAGAACTGTCCCCAGCCCTGGAGGTGACCCCAGCAGTGCCAGCACAGGGGGACTGCCACTTCCAAGGGCACTGGAGCCTCTGGAGACAATGAGATGAGGCATGAAAAGGAGATGAGACAATGAGATGAGGCTGCATTAAAACCCCTGAGGCCATTGGGGTTTCTCCCTCCTCCCACTGCCCCTCACACTTGGCACTGAAGGGAAGCCCAGCCAGAGGAGGAGCTCACATGTCCCAGTATTCCAAGCGTTTTAAATTAAAATAATCTCAATTAAAAAAAAAATTAAAGGTAACTGTAAGTTTGGATCACCTCAGGGCTACAGTAGCTGGGCTGTGATGGGGCCTTTCCATGTGGGATTCATTGAGGACAGGGACATTTCAGTGCAGCCTCTCCCTCCATCACCACCTGGCCCCACAGATCTTCCTCAACACAACTTCATTTACACCCAGAAATTCCATCACTTCACACATTTCAAAAGAAGAAAAAAAAAAGCACAGCTCTGTTTCCACATGGCTTCTCAAGATGTCAGGTTTGGAGGCAGGGAGGGTTTGAACCCTGGGAAATGTCTGGGAGTGCCCCACGCTGCAGGAGGGGCTCTCCGGGATCACCTTCCCACCCGCCACACAAACAACAGCCCAGCTCTGAAATGGCACAGCCTGAACATGCAAATGAGCCAGCTAATTTCTTGCAAATTTCCCATTAATTATTACTCTTTATCAGTTTCACTGGCAGTGTCAGATGTACGGTTCCAGGGCTACTCCTTGGCGCGTTCGGAGCAGATGTTGCCAGAGAAGTGGAGTGTAAATATTTATGGGTTAAAAGGAGAGACTTTGGAATTTGAAGATCTCTCCTGATGCTTCTCTCACGCTGCCTCACCCCATCCTTCTCCGAGGGCTTGTTTTGCAGACAGACAAATGCTTTATATGTACATGTATCAACTGCCACTTGCAAATTCGGCTTCTCCAGCTCAAAATATCAAATATTTAACACATGCACAGCTAGAACAGAAAATATTGTTTTCCAGAAAGAGTTTTGCTCTTTATTTTCTGCCAGTCTGGCATTTCATTCACATCTCTCCTGCTTTTTGCACAATGTAGGCACTTGGCACCTTTCAAAGCCAGGCCCACAACGCCTGAGCTGGGGGAATGGAAACCGAAGATCTCCAGGTGGGTCTCACTTGGCAGCCCTGGCTGCAGAGCTGCAGATCATGGAATCCTAACCCAGCATGAGAATTCCTCCTCCTGTCACCAGAGAGAAGAAATCCCAGCCTGTTGAGAGATTTGGGTGAAATTCCCACCTGGGAGGGTGGGGAGGCCCTGGGATGGAGTCCCCAGAGCAGCTGTGGCTGCCCTGGATCCCTGGAATGTCCCAGGCCAGGTTGGACAGGGCTTGGAGCAGCCTGGGACAGTGGGAGGTGTCCCTGCATGGGCTTTAAGGTCCTTTCCAACCCAAACCATTCCATGATCCCACATCACAAACCACTCCTGCATGTGCAGGGAGGGAGAAAAGTTTCAAAGTTATGTAACAACAACAACAACAAATGTACTGAAGCAGTTTACTTTAGTTCTGGCAAATATTTCAGCTCCAAGAAACAGAAAAATCACACCCAAGCATTTTATTTTAGCTCCTACTCTGTCTCACTCTTCTCAGGTTTTCACTGATTTGGGGAAAAAAAAATAAAACCACAACAAAAACATTCACCCACTGACTTTGCTCCTTGGGATAACTGTGGTAGCTTTTTAAAATAACAAATTTCTAATGAATCCGAGCAAATCATTAAGTCTCCTGAAGTTAAAGCTAAAATTTAAATTTAATTTTAATTTTGACGCCTAAAATTCAGCTTTTGTCAGAACAGTATGTGAAGGGTATCAAAGAACAGAGAGCAGAAACTGCACCCAAGCCTCCCTCTCCTATTCTGCCCCACTTCCAGCTGGAAAGCTCAAATATTTAAGTTGGGTGAGTTAATCTCTAAGACATCACAGCAGGAAAATGCAGTTACCCCCTTTTTTTCCTTTAAGAGAGAGGGAAAACTGCAATCCAAGAACACAGGAGCTGCTTCCAGCGTGCCAGAGCCAGCACAAACAGGGCTGTGGGCACGGAGAGCAGGGCAGGAGCTCCACCACTCTTTAGCTTCACCATTACAGGGGTCTGAAGGGACAAAATTTGCAATATTTGCACCTTGGTGGCCTTCAGCTGCCAGCCCTACAGAAAGAGGAAGGATGAGAGAGGAAGGCAGGCAGTGCAGGGGTCTGTGACATTTGCATTAATTACAGCACACCCCAAGAGCTCCTGGGCATCTGCAGGGTGCAGAGGCCCCCACTCAAACCTCCTCCAGCACCCACCACAACGCTGGCACAAACCTGTTTATTTAGGCAGTGTTCCATGCATCTCTTTGAGCCAGGTGCAATGAGCTCTAAGAGATCTGCAACCCACCCAAAATAGCTCAGCTACTTTAGATGGCCTAAAAAACAGCAGGATGACTTCTGTGAGGATGTTAGAAACATAAAAGTTTTAATAAAGAGCAAAATAACAAATCTCTTAGCAGAGAAAAAGCCAAGCCAGGGTAGGAAGTTCCTTGCCCTGCTAGAAACACTTCACAAAAGCGATTTACTTCCTTTGTTCTCTTCTTTTTCTAAGGGATTGCTTAGGGGGGACCTTTCAGCTTCTGTCCAATTGGCCATCCTTAAATTTGAGGTGATGTCCCCAAGGTCCTATGAGGTGTCTTTTAAGCAAATTAAGGAGAGAAGCTTCTGGGCTTCTTTCCTTTTTAAGGAGACAAAGGGTAGCTTGTTCACTCCTCAGCAGAAGGTGCATTCCTACAAGACAGAACTTTTAAACCCTTCAGGATTTCCCAGGTGAGCAAAGTTCCCTGCAGGCCAAGTTTGGGAAGGCTGAGCACCAGAAGCAGAGCATTGCTCCAGCTCCCCCGGTTCCTCCCCGAGTTCAGGGATTTGGCTCTGCTGGGGTCACCCACCGGACACCCCGAGGCCAGGGCGTGTCTCAATGTGTGCCACAAGTGCCAAGGCTCCCTCCAAAGCTCCAAACCTATGGATCAGGCTTCACCATCCCCATTTCACAGAATCACACAGAATCACAGAATGATGAGGTTGGAAGAGACCTCTAAGATCATCAAGTCCAACCCATGCCTTAACACCTCAACCAGACTATAGCACCAAGTGCCATGTCCAGTCTTTTTTTAAACACATCNCTTTGTCCCCTCTGGACGCACTCAAGCGTCTCAAGGTCCTTCCCAAACTGAGGGGCCAGAACTGGACACAGCACTCGAGGTGCGGCCTCACCAGTGCCGAGTACAGGGGAGGAGTGACCTCCCTGCTCCTGCTGGCCACACCATTCCTGATACAGCCCAGGAGCCATTGGCCTTCTTGGCCACCAGGGCACCCTGCTGGCTCATATCCAACGGGCTGTCACCAGCACCCCCAGGTCCCTTTCTGCCTGGGCACTGTCCAGCCATTTCCTGAGCTCCGGGTGGCGCTGGGCTGGTGCGGCGGCGGGCGGTGATTAAATGAATAAATATCCGGCCCCGGGTATGAATGACCTATCCTGGGGGACAAGGGCCATTATTCACCCGGCATAATGCACCTCGAGCAACGCCACGGAATTAATCAGAGCCCTGCAAAACCTGACACCTGAGCAGAGATTAAAAGAATTGGGGTTGTTTATCCTAAAAAAAGAGCACTTAGGGGAGGACACGAAAACAATTTTCAAGTGTGGCGACAGCTGTAGTGAAGACGGAAGGAAAATCAGTTTTTTACATTTATGGTGGATTGAGGGGGGGAAAGAAAAGGGATTTAAATTGTCAAGGAGGAGATGCAGAAGAAAAAGAAAACCCAACGTGGGAAGAGTTAAGCACTGGATTAAGTTTCTTGGGAATTTCTAGGAGTGGGGAGTGGGGCATGTCCAGCCCGTCAGCAGGAGCTGGGCTGGAACGTGGCCCCCACGACATCCCCTGGTGCTTTTCCAGCCGGGTTTTCCTGTGAGCCACACAGAAGCTCACTCTATTGGAGAGGAGTAGAATGTCTTGCTAATTGAATGTCAAAGCAATTAAAGTGGGTATAGACTTCTCTCAACATTATCTTGACTTGATAAAATAAAGTTGTTTTGACAACGCTCACTGACAATTCCTGATTTTCAAGCGCAGCGATTTTTCTCCAGGCAAGACACGGAAAACGCTGAGACTTTGGAGTGAATCTTCCAAAGATATGCAGAACCATTATTCTCAGAATAAGCCTATTAGACAGAACTAATGGGCGATTTTCAAGGCATTGCCATGATCACAGCCACCTGTACCTGCAGCTCCTTTCCCTCCCCGCTCCCCACAAACGCTGCACACAAAACACTCCCGATGCTCTTTAACAGCTTTGCCTTCCAGACACGCTGGAGTTCAAGGTCCAGCCCTCAGATCATCCCTACAGCCCTGAACCCTGGGATTCGAACCTGGCTTCAGTTGTTCACGTTTTACAGTCACTCGTATTTTAACCAATATGCATAAACAGAAATAAAAAAAACCCAATAAATATAATTTTGTCACTGCTTCTTGCATTTCCTCCTCTCCAGACCCATTCCAACTCTCCCCCTCATGCAGGTGCCATGGCTCATGCTTGGACAGTGAGCTCAGAAAAGCTGGCCTTGCTCAGGGAAAACTCCAGCAACGCAATGCAAAAAGAGAAGAAACTTGTGGTCAAATTACTCTGTCTCATCGAGGAAAATGAGGAATTCCTTGTGGACCCCACACCAGCTCAGCTTCATTCCCACGAGATCAGTGACCAGGAGTAGATACATAAGCCTTGAGCAAAGCTCACCCCCCGCAATACTCCTCCAAAAATGGGTGCAGGGAAATCCTCAACCACTGGCCTTGGTACCAACCCTCATGTCATCAACAAACCTGCTCAGCTCTCCTTTGAGCCATGGGAAACTTCTGGTTCCAGGAGGTGCAGCTTGGAATCAGAATCATTTGGGTTGGAAAATACCCCTAAAGCCACTGGATGCAAGCCCTGCACTGCCCAGGCCACCAGGATGATTTTTAACTCATCCTGTAGCAAAAGGTGGTTATAACCCCAAAACTTGCTCTCCCAAAGGCAGAAATCTGAGAAGGAGGGTGAACTGAAAATCTGAGAAAAGGCTTTTCTAATAGGTACCAGTCTGTCTGACACGAGATGAGAAGTGTTTGGTGAGTTACTCCTGAAGAGTAATTGGGCAGTTGTATTAAGCAGGGGCATTTATGAATTCTGTGAGCAATCTTTGACCTTTGCAAATCCTATTTCCAGAGCTCTGGGCTCACACCTTTCCCCAGCATGGCCTGGGCAAGAGGAAAAATAAATGCTTTTATTTATTGTCCTGTTCTTTGCTGTCATTTGCATAAGTGCCCTGGTAAAGGCAGCTCTCTCTTTCCCAACACCTGCACTCAGCAGCTCCAGGGCCAGGTCAGGAAACTGGGGCTGCTCCAGCCCTGGAGTGTCCCAGGCCAGCCTGGGACAGTGGGAGGTGTCCCTGCCATGGCAGGGGGGGCACTGGCTGGGATTTAAAGCCTCTTCCAACACAAGCCAGTCTGGGATTGCCAAAAAGCCTCATCCAAGACATGACTGCGTTCCCACCATGCTCCTCCTCAGGCCCCCATCACAACCTAAAAATGGGTGGCAGTGGTAGAATCCTGTACCACGGTGTAACTGATGGCACTTGGTGCCACTGAAAACACCAGGGACACTCCTTCAGCTGGAAAACACAGATGAACATTGCAAGGAAATGGGACTGAGGGCAGGAAATGGGAGAATGAGGAAAGGAGACCAGGGAAGCATCCAGAGACATCCTCAGCTCTGCAGCTGGGGACTGGGAATGCCACCAGTGCCACTCACACAACCCTGAACATCTGGCAAAGAAAAAACTCGACTGTGTTTGGAAAATCTACTTAGAAACCCAATATTTTATACTTTTTAAAGTGAGAGGCCACACATGGTCACTGACAGGCTTTCTGCTTCTGTGTCTTGGACCAGATATTGCTAAATGCAACCCAAAATAAAAAAGGAAAAACCCCAAAACAAAACAAACAAAAAGAAAAAAAAAACCCAAAAAACCTAATGAACAAAAACTCCTTACAAATCAAACCCACAGAAAGGCTCAGCCCAAGGGTAACTTCCATGCCCCTAAAACCAAACCAAGGCAGGGGTGTCCCAGTTCCTCTCTCGGATGTGCACAGAGATAACACCAACTGTCCATCAGGAGTTTCAGGGACACCACTGATGCACCAACCGAATTCCTGCTGCTCCAGAGGAGTAACACTCCTTAAAAATGTAATACTAAATAATAAAATACTAAATAATAAAAATGTATTACACCAGAGGAGTAATACTGCTTAAAAATACTCCTTAAAAAGCGCAGGGCAGGGAAAGCCAGGCAGAGTGAAGGGAGAGCAGAAAACAGAGGCTGCTGTGCCCACCCCAGCGTGGGCTCCCCGACCCTCTGCCTGGCCCAGTTTGCACCAGTTCCTGCTGCTTTCCCCTCCTTTCTCCTCTCCCTGGGACACCTCTGGGATTGCTGTGCCCTCTGGGATCGCTGCCAGCAGTGGGTGAGCTGCTGCTGGAGCCAGCTCAGCCTCGGGGTGTGCTGCCTGTATCCAGAACACCCCCCCAGATATTCACATCTCCATGCCCGAGGGGCTCTGCGGCACCTGAGCTCAGTGGGTCTGTCTGGCAAAGTGTAAAGCTAGCAATTCAAAGGCAATTCATATTAAAAATAAGTTAAAATTTAAAATAGCATCCAGTTCTTTTCCAGATCCTGTTTTCCCAGGATTGCCTGCTTTCCATTTAGCAGCCCCCAAAGTGGCACTGCTGAGGGCACTGTGCCAGGTGTCCCTGCCCATGGATGGGGTGGGAATGAGATGACCTTCAAGGACCCTCCAGCCCAGGCCATCCTGTGTTTCCACGATTCCCACGGACACCCCAAACCGAGTTTGCTCCTGGCTCCATCCAACTCCAGCCAGCCTCAGCCCTGCAACCCCGGCCCTTTACCCTCTCTCTGCCCTACACCTCCCAAATCCCGAGGTGTTTCAGAGCCTGTCCTTGCCCAGGCTGGGCAGCACGTTCCAGAGGAGCCGAGTTCCTGCCCGTTCTGTGTTCCCAGGCTGCAGAACGTCACCCCGGGCGTGCCCGGCTCGCCACAAATCCAGCGCGGCTGCACGGATATTAAAGGTGTTGGTCTGGACTTAGACCAGAGCAAACGAGAGCACAGCCTGACCTTTTCTCGCCTTCCTTTCACACCTCCTAATGGTTTTTTTTATTAGAAAAGATAAAATATTTGTAAAACCAAGGAAATCCCTCAAATACCATGTAAATTCCCCTTCTAATTTTCCCAGATTCATTTTGAGACTCCTTTAAAAAAAAAAAAAAAAGTAAACTGCAAAGAGAAACTTCCAGCACTTTCCCCCTCGGTCTCTACTTTTCTGTGGCCTTCCCAAAATGCCCCATTCAGGGATCTGGGATGGGGATCCTGCTTTGGACTCATCCTTGTATCCCAGCCAACCCCTTCCCTTCCCACCTGAGCATTTCCTGCAGGCAGCGTGTGGATTCCTTTTGGTCACAGCTGCCCAGGATATTCAGGTAAAGAAAATACACTGCATTTGTCTATTTCCTCTGTCCCCAGTTCTGTATTTTTAACTCCCTCCTTTCCCAAAGCTCCCAGGGCTTCCTGCTTGGCATTTGCTTATCCACGTCCTTAGAAGAGCACTAAGTGGATTAATATTTCAGATTCATTGTGTCATTTAAAGTTATTAACAAGCCCAGCTCCTCTGAAATGAGTGAAAGCTAATGATAAAAAATACTTCTATTCTCTGCCTCAAACAAAGTCCTTCTGCTGGAATCAAAAAGTCCCACTTTCATTTGTGTCATTTTTTTAAGGCCAGTAATCACAGCAGAGCAGCATTTCTAACTTTTGAGTCATCAACAGCACAAATAAAGCTTTCACAAATTGCAATAATTTCTCATCAAGGCTTCCCTACAGAGAAAAAACCACAAATTAACACAGTGTCACGTATCAGAAGTCTAACACTGCTACAGAACATTTTGGGGAATAAAAGAAATTGTGGAAAACAAAGCAGATCATCTGGCAGAGGAGAGTGAAATGGAGCCACAGTTCTGCAGCAGCTCCAGGCACTCCTGGAATTCTCCTGGAGCAGAATAAACCTCCTCCATTCACAGGCTGCCAGCTTTTCCATGAATAAAAACCTGGGAAAAGCTGCTCCTGAGTAGAGGGCTCCAAATTTGCTCCTTTCTGAGTGTGAGGGAAAACTCTCCTCATTCTGCAGCGGCAAAGGAGAAATTGGAACCCTGTCTCCTGTTTTGCACTACAAGTGTTTCTACCCCTCCTCATTTTTACCTCCTCCTAAAAGGCTGTGTCCAGTCAGGATTACAGGGCAGAGAGTGGCTTTTATTAAATATTTATTAAATATTACCTTTTCTGTGGGATGTGTAATTGGGAGTTTGTCAGATTCAAGTCTCACTGGGTTAGGAGCTCAGAATTTGTGGATTAGGATGGTTCTATATTTCATTGGCTCTCCACTGGCTCTGCATCCACCATGGACCTCCTTCTACCCCAGCAGGAACAATTAAGGGGAATTGATAACAACAATGCCCATGGGAGGCACACAGAGAAGTTAAAAACACTTCACTGGCCCCAGAGCTGCCCCCCACAGCCACGGGTGTGGGGCCATGCCAAGGGAAGCAGAGGTGCCAACGTGCCCGTGCTGTTATCCCAGGATTTAGGAACTGGATTCACCCTGGTGGCAGCAAAACCTCGAGAGACAAAAGCAGCCCCAGTGGGGCAAGGCCAGCCCTCTGCTGAGCTGGGCTGCAGCTCACTCCTCAAATAAATCCTGCTCTGGAGGAGGCTCTGGAACAGCCCCGGGATTTTCCAGTTCCAGGTCTGCACTCCCCTTTCAAAGGGATCTGCAAGAATGAAGGGGAAAAATAGATTTTCATCTCCTCAGAAGTGAAACCTCTTCCTCAAAATGTCAATTCCTCAGGAATTGCTGTTGCAAGTGAGAAACTCAGGTTGGATTCCACCCATTTCTGCCCCAGCCAGCCTGGAACCCAACACAGCTGGGCTGCTCCTTTCTCTACTGCCACAACCAGGGAGGAACACAGAAAGGTCTCTCTTTTCCTCACCAACCCGAGCAGCCGAGGGAGCAAGCCAGAAATGCACGGGAGGGAAAGAATTCCTCGCTGTGACTCTGCGTGGGCGTCCCTGGGGGCTCTGCTCTCCCCCCAGCCAGGTAATTAGCAGTTCCAGCTGCGAGACTCGGAGCAGGGCCCCGGGAAACGCTCCCATTTGTCACTGGAATGGGCTCTGCTGCAGCTGAGACAAACCCTGGGCACAGGCAAGGACAGGCACCCACCCCTGCTTCGGCTGCCAGGGCTAACCACAGGCACGGCTGGCACGGAGCTGAGCCCTGGGAATGCTCTGACGGCAGGCAGGTGAGCTCAGGATGAGCACAGGACACAGCAGGAGGGGAACTGTGCACTGATTTTCCATACAAACTGAAATCCAGCAGCCTCACCACCTTCTGAAGCCTAGGAGTGCTTCTTTTCCTGCCAAACTCACAGTCCAGGGAAGCACCACCACGGGCAGGAGCAGGGAATCAGCTTCCAGAGCCCAGTGCAGCTGAGTGCCAAACCCCTGCCAGGGAGAAAAACCCCGAGAAAATCCTCACAAGTGGATCCAAATAAATTCCCGTGGATTTACTCCCCCTTTGGCAATGCAAAATAGTGATAGCAAAAGTCGACATGGATTAATTTTATTTATTTTTTAGTTCTAGAGCTACTTTTTCAATGCGCAGAGAAGAAATCTAAAATTTAAAAAGTTTAGTATAAAATTATAAAATGAAAAGGAAATTGCCTCCAAAAGGACAGTGCTTAACCAGAGATTTTCCAGGCAGATTCCCAGGGTGCTTCCAGCCCTGCATGCACCTTCTGGGCACCTATTCCCCTCCCGAGGCTGAACACAGCCCCCAAAACAGGAGTTAAGACCCAGAGCTCCACAACTACACACTGGTGGAACCACACCAGAGCAGGGGATTTGTACAAATCAGTCAGTAAATGAACTAATAATATTGGAAAAAATATTAATTTCAACAATTTTAATTTGCTTTTATTAATGTTAACGAAAAAATCATGTTTTTAATGATGGTGCGGCTGGATTTATCCTGATTCATTCAGCACTTTTGAATTCAAAGGGTGGTTAGAAAAACATGGAATTTTAGCAGTGTGAGAAGCAAATGGATTAATAAATTCCATTGAGAAATGGAGAGGAACTCCCCTTTTTGGGGAGTGCCTGCTGTCCCCTCAGCCAGCTCTTTCCAAAGCATGTGCGGGAACGTCCAACTGTTTATAGCTGTGCACAGCTGAAGGGGCAGAAACCCCAAAGCCCAGGAACAATAAAGAGCACACACGGCATTCCCAACCCCTCAGCAACATCCCAGCCTCAGGAAATTCCCCGCAGGGACACCAGGCCTGCTCCCAGGCACAGGGAACAGGATTGCTCCTGCCCCACGCGGGATGAGCCTGGAACAGCGCTGGAGTGACGCCAGCCCCGCGTGGGTCCTGGGCGCTCCCGCGGGGAGCCAGCGCCAGGGAAGGGACACAGTGCC
>VXBC01013209.1:0-20091 GCA_013399945.1 Ploceus nigricollis
ATATATATAAAATATTTTTTCTTTATATTCTATTATGAATATAAAGATTTCTTTATATTTTAGTAATGAACTATTATTCCTTTTCTCATATCTTTGCCTGACAGCCCCATAATTTCAAAGTTACAATAATTTGTAGGAAAGGGGGTCATATTTTCCATTCCAAGGGAAGTTCCCACCTTCGTTGGCAGACACCTGTCCTTTAAACCAGTACACAATACTTGAAACAAAATCAAAGGATGGAGAGAGGGACTGACTGTTTACAGATGGTAATGGACAGAAAAGGCATTTTCCAACACTGGAACATATTCTCTGGATTTGTCAAAAACCATAGCTCTAAAATTGACTGGCTTTAGCCCAAACAAATTAAAGTTGTACCATGAAGGATCAAGTAAAATATAATAATGATAATCTTTTTTAAAAATCGAAACATTAATGACAAAAATTTGTTTTTGCAGGAAGAACTGTATAATCCGTTGTCAGACTTAGATTAATTTATCTGTCACTTTGAAGTAATACTCTTTTTCATTATTTGATACAAACCAAATAAAGTCTCTCCAAATTTTTTAAACCAAAACTAAACCAGAAAGGCTAAAAATAGGCAGAATTTCTTTCTCTGTGCTTAGGCTTTTCTAGAGGGAGGACTGCATTTGGAGACCATCCTTTAGCTTCTGGACAATCCAGTTTAAAATAAACTGAAACCTGACATTTCATAAGGATCTGGGAGATTTCATGCTTTACTGGGAATGATAATCCATGAGGAAGGTCATGTAATGCTGGAACAGGGAAGGAAACACCTTTGTGTGCATCAAACTTGGGCTGAATTTGAACACCGCTTACTCTGCTTTTAGTTTTCAGCAGAAGGGTACCAGAGGCCACCCAAACCAGCAACAAAGCATTCATGAAGCCAGAAGCACGAGAGCACCCTCCCTGACCTGAAAAAGGATGCTGAAAATTTGGTCCAACAGATAGAACAGCATCTTGTCTGAGGAGACACAAAGCATATTTTGGAGGCATCACATTGGTCCCACTGCAGGTTTGCTGACAAGAAGGGACTTGGAAGCCCTCAGACATCCTAGGCTCAAGGCATCTTAGGAGTTGGCTACTCCTTCCCATGCACATGAAGAAGATGATGGACAGAGATTTCACTCCTTGCCAGGAGGCACCCAAGACCCGCTGAGCTGAAGCCAGCCAGTGCAGGGAGAAGTTTGGTCAATGACTGTCATTTCAGCAGTTGCCAGCCCACTGCTGTGTACATACTCTGAACTATATTTCCTCTTGCAAGCACCTCAGCACAGATCTGTCTCCTGTGCTATCGCAACTGGCAAATTTAAGCGAATGCCAATAATTCCATTTCACCCCTAAATTTCTTTTGTCATCATCATTGAACTTGGCCTACTAATGATTTCTTAGAGTTTCAGGTTGAATGGGCATCCATAGATTTTCCTTCTTTTTGGGTTAAACCTGGAGGTGTCATCGGCTGTGTTTCTGCCAGCTCTTAACTGTTCATTTCACTTGCCCGTGGCCAAGACGGTACATAAATCCAAGGATGCAGAAGGGATGCTGTGGAGAAGGAAAAGGGCTTTATATCAAGGCCACATTGTTGCATGCCTTATGTTGTGACACCACAGCACTTAATCAGATTCTAATTACACCTGGTTGACAAATACCTAGCCCTTTCAACTGGAGATAGAGTGTTTTTGACTGAGTCCATTTGGGCTTGTAATTTTTGACAGTTGACTTTGCCAGTTGTCTGCTTGTACTGATTTTTTTCTCATGCTAAAACCAACTTTTATGTAACAGCAAGTCTGGGTTCATTTGCTTTATGTACAGGTCCCACAAGAGGCAGGGGAGTGAATTATATTCTCCCTCTTGGTCTCGTGCAGTTACTAAATTACATTTTTAGCACCTGAAATTAACATCTAACTGGAGGCAGGCTAGGAAGAGAGTAGAGTTAATGAATTGACTGAATATGATAGCAGAGGATAGCAAAGAGCCATGTTTCTTCTACCTGTTTTTCCAAATTTTACTAAAGCAAGAAACCAGCAATTAGTTGTCAGTCCCAGGGTATCCACGAACTAACTAAGCCAAACTGCCTGCCATGGATGTCACCGCTTCCCTCACCAGGCAGGTGGCATTACTTTGGGAAGCAATAATTTTGTCATTGGCCAGCCCTGGTGCTAGTGATGGGTGGACTGGGAAGTTGTTTCTCTTCCCAGTGGAGCTGTGTCAGCCAGGTAGCAGGTGGACTTCCAGACCAGCAACAGTTTTCTCATCCCTATGCCTTCCCCATCACTGACTGGAACCAGGACAGCAGTGCTAACCTGGGGAGAACAAACGTCACAGAGCATAAGCACAAGTTTGTAGGTCAAGCTCAGGCTGATCTTAATTTCCACTCAATGTGTTTCCCAGCAGATCAGACTTACTGGAGACACTCTCCTGGGCTTCCTGGAGTGATGCACAGCAGTGAGTTCAGCTCATTGAAAGCCACCTTTTTTAACTTCTCCCTTTCTGTTTTTTTCTCAGTTGTGCACAAGCTTCTGCCCCACTCAGCCCCACAATGCTGTCAGCACTGTATCCTCTGAGGCTTGGCTCTCCCCATACCAATGCATCAGGACACTGTCCTGATCAGGACAGTGGATGTTGCAAACACAGGTACTGGCTGCAGGTGTAAGATGCCCCCCAGAGAGGAGGGCTCTGTGCAAGGGCTGCAGGAGTGACAGCCTGCTGCCTTTGGTCCCTGTGAGAGGAATATTTGCCTGTCCCTGCCTGCAGCCCTTGTCAGGAAGACTGAGTTAAGCTTTGCCTGTCAGCATCACCACCTTGGTACATCCCACAGACATTAAAGTGGCTGGACATAAAACACATGCAGTCAAACTGTACGCTACTGGGTTTGTACCTCTGATTTGGTCAAATTGCTTTCCTTTTGTCCTCACCATTGGTGCTCCAATGCTACAGCTTCTGTTACTTTGGGGACAGAGCCAGAGCAAGGACTGGGAATCAGCTTGGTATCTTGTATTGGGGTCGCAGCAGCAGCAAAATGCTGCAGGAGATCAGCTCTTTAGAGAGGAAATCTTGAAACAACACAAGAAAACATGGAAACTTAAATAGCAAAGTAGCTGTTTGCTTTGAAGTGGAAGAAATATTTATTCAAGCAGCCCCTTACCAGCTCCCCTCTGGCCTGATCAGCATTGTTGACATGAACAAGGTCCCCAGCAGGTGGAGTGTGGAAAGATGCTAGCCAGGCAAAATCTACAATTTCTAGCTTAAGAGAAACACCAGGTTTTCAAAATTTGTCTTTATGATTCAGAGTGAAATAAGTATTCCTAGAATTACTATTCAGAGTGATTTGATCCTGAAAGGTGATGTTCCACAACCCTGGCATTTCATGGGGGAACTGAAGCCTTTTCAAATATGTTTATTTTGCATTGTTTATAGCACTCAAAATATGACAAGCATGAAAATGGAACTAAGGGAACCCCTCCTCCCCCTGCCAACTCTCTGCCCCCCTTTCTCCCAAAAAACCGAACCAAACCTCAAACTACTGCTCTAGGTTGTTTTAAAATAAAGATTCCAAAATTAAAAATATATTTTGGCAGTTTCTCTAGCAGAAAATTCTGATTTTCTCAAAATGAACACATATGCTGAAACCTCCCTCTTTGGGTGAAATGGATGTTTTAAAACACAGTGTGCTGAAAAAGTTCATGACCCACTTCAGCTGGCTAATAGCCAGAGCAAGCAAACAAAATTATGGCACAATGACATAAAGGTTCTCATTAAAGCTAGAAATTAATCTAGGTCTATGCTCCTGGATCAAGAACCATCAGCTGGTAGCATTGAGAAACAGAATCACATAATAATAGAATCATGTAGGTTGGAAAAGGCCTCTAAGACCACCAGGTCCGACTGTTACCCCAGCACTGCCAAGGTCACCTCTAACCCATGTTCTTAGGTGCCACTAGAGATTATGAATAATAAAGGAGGACTATAAATAAATGAATAAAATAACCCTGAAGAGTGTGTGTGTGTAATCTTTGATCACTCACATTCACAAGATGCTACAGACAAGGGATTTTGTTAAAAAAATGTACTTGGACAAAACTGGGAAACTTCTCTTTCAGGAGACTTCACATGTCTTGAGAGCCATGCAGAGCCTCAGGCACTCTCCTCCCACCCTGGACAGGCTCTTCCAAAAGAGATGCCTGAAGAAGCAAAAAATTGTCCTTATGTTCCCAATATTTCTGGTTGGAAACATACACACCACTTTCCTTTGAAGTTTTGCTGGGTTTTGTGTGTGTTTTTTCCTCTGCAGGAATAGTGGTCCTGTTGTGTGTGTTGGGTCTGGCTGAGATATAGCCCATTCCCATGTCAAGCTGCACGGTGCTGACCACAGAGCTGTGCCAGTGCTGCGAGAGCAGTCAGCTTCCCCCTGCCAAACTCATGCCTATACAGGAAGGAGCTGTGGCTCCATCACGCAGAATGGATCCCACCACCCCTGTGGGACCACCCAGGGCTGCTCCGATCATGGCATGTCCATTCTGGTCCCTCACATGAGGCATTAACTTGCTTGAGGTAAGCCTTGGAACCTGCATTTCCGTCCATTCATCCATCCATCCACCCATCCATCCATCCATCCATCCATCCATCCATCCACCTCCATCTTGTTAAAAAAAAAAAATTTAGTTCCCTGAGAACACACTTATTCCAGTCTTCCAAACAGTTTTGCCCAAGAACCTCCTGGTCTCCCTGTGTGTGGTGAGCACCTCTGACAGCTGTGTTTGAACAAAATGGAAACTGACAGTGTTGAAGCACTGAAAGGGCTCAGCGACAAAGGACTCATGCAATTATCTTCTGTCGGAATTCATCTTGTCAGCCTTGCGTAATGGTGTTAATATCTTTAGAAACTTTGAAGATGAAAAACTGAGTAAAAAAAAAAACCTGCCACATAGAGCAGACTGGTCACAGTAGCATTTTTGGAGGTAGGAGGAATGACAGCCAGGATTACCAGTGATACCAAGAAAAAGCAACAGGCTGGAACATAATTTAGCAGTAGCATGGTGGTGCTGGTTTTATGGTTGGGCTCAAAGACCCTAGAACTCTTGTTAAACATTAACAATTCCATGATTATATGAACCTGACTACTTGAGCCATGGGGTGTGGTGCAACCATGCTTCTCCAGGAAGCTTGCTTGTTGGCTGTCTTCTACAGATATCAAGGTACGTCAGTGAGTGAAACCGCTCCGGGCTCAGGCAAGATGTTACCTTAAATGGGTCAGCCATCATTAGTTAAAAGGCAAAAAACTACTGATAAAATATGTAGAGATATTGTCAGAGATGTGTCCTGTAATTCTGGAGGAAATGTGTCAACATACCTTTGCTAGATCAAATTTTCACAGATAGTTTTATTTGGCGTTTCTTCTAAGAAGTAATGTTTTTGTAAAAAAAAAAAATTTCCTGTCCATCTAGTTTTAGTAAACTAATTCCGTGTTTCATGCACTTCTTCTTTCAAGATTTCAAAATTATTTATTTCAGCAAGGAGCAAAAAGTTGTTTCCCATTATATCTCTGAAAATATTAGTTAGCTGTTACAACCAAAGGAAAAAGTATTGGTTTTCATTTTAGTAATAAAATTTTCATTCTTTGAAGAAGCACTATTCCCTATTTAACATTCCTTTGCTACTTCTGTCCCAAGAATACCTTGTTGTGGCTCAGGTGAAGGCAGATGAGGCGTCATGTCAAGAGCTAGCACCAACTCTGCACCAGACAGCTGGGTGCTCAGGCTGGTCCCTGGTGGTCAGCCAGGCTTGGCAGCAGCACTGGGCTGTATAAGAAGGGACATGCTTGACACGTTTTGACTGGACACAGTCTTTCCAGCCCACTAGTGGAGCTGAAGTGATTAGCAAACAGGACACAAATGATCGCTGCACTTATTTGTCATCAGGAAGGGCCTCATTTGGGAACATACATATCTTCCTGGTGCTCAGGAGGTGTCAGTCCGGGCTGACAAAACCTATGACAAGGACATTAATGAGTTACATGTAATTTGGAAAGATCTCTTGTTTCTGAATATTTTGAGTTAGGTTTTACTGGCAACAGAATTTATTTCAGAATTTCTCAATTAGATGAAAACCTTACCATGCAAGCCTTTCAAAATCACTTTCCAAACGCCTTCTGTTTCAAAATATTTGCAGAATCTGAGGCTCTTTGGGCAGAGAGTTACAGAAAAAAAAATCCATGTGACCTTCACTGCATTTTAACAGAACTTCTGTTGGCTCAAGGTCTCATCCCAAGTCTCCACAGTCCACGAGGATCAGCCTTGGATGCTCAGTGGCTGCAGCTTTTTGCTGGTAAGAGAAAACACCTGATTGTGTGGGGCATGGAGCTGCAAAGCAGCATCGACTTGAAGAAGAAACACAGCAGATCACCAAAGGAAACCCAACAGATTAAAAAGGCAAGAAGACATCTGGAGAAAAACTGGAATGAGAAGAACTAGTAAAAAGGGGTGGGACAGACTTGCAAGTCTGACCATGCATGTCTTTCTTAAGTGACACTCTCTGATGTAAGGGATGGAATATCTGCAGATGCAGAACCAGTGCTTTGATCTCAAAAATATGCATATTATTTTATCTGCCTCTTGCATCCAGGGAATTTCTTACAGGCAACATCCCATAATTTTGTCTCCAGCAATTAATGAAAGCAGTACAGAAAACTAGAACATTTGATAGAAAATGAAAATTTTTTAAAAGCATTGATGGCACTACCTTATTGAAGTTGGAATTGAACAGTTTATTTTCCATCACAAAAAGCTCCAAAAAATACATTCCCTTGCCTACAGTGTTTAATTCCAGAGCTTTTTTTCAAAGGACCAAGAAATATGTGTCTGTCTCTACCAGTTTCTGCAAGATCTGACATATATGTAGCCCTCAGAGAGTTAGTGAGTTCATCAAGGCACCACCAAACTATCACTGCTTAAACAAACTTTTAGAAGCCAAAGGTTGATATAGTAAAGGAAAGGAAAGATAGAAATTTATGTTACTTATCATGACCTCTCTCAGGATAGGTTTGAATTAGGCGGACTTCAGAAATCTTTCCTGTCTCTCACTCTATTAGTTGGTACACTTAGTGAAAACTGGGTCATAACCAGACATACTTTTCTCGTCATGAGCAAGACATCACTACACGTTTGCTCTTGTGATTTCTGCAATATTCCCTTCTCTGTGTGAACAGCATCATCTGGTTCCATCCCTGGCCTGGCTGCAGCCCTGAGGTCAGGCAGCACTGATGGGCATCCAGGTCACCCATCACTACCATCAGCATGAAAGAGAATGAGCTTCTTCCTGAAGATTCCCCGCCATCATGGCCAAGGCCAAAGCTTGGGTTGTCCATTAACATCCAGAAGCAGGGATTGATTGAGAAGGGCCCTCAGGCAGCAGGTGTAGAGTCACAGAATCGTGGAATGTTAAGGTATTTGAATGGACCTTAAAGATCATGTAGTCTGAACCTCCCATTATAGGCAGGGTCATCTGCCACTAGATTGGGTTGCTCAAGCCTTATGCAACCTGGCCTTGAACACTGCTAGGCTTGGGGCATTCACAACCTCCCTGGGCAGCCTGTATCTCACCATCCCGAGAGTAAAAAATTTCTTCCTAATAGTTAACACAAATTGGATTAACCTCTTTCAATTTTCCCTCATTTCTCATTGTCCTGTCACTGCAGTTCTTGATGGAGAATCCTTCTTCAGCTTCTCTGTAGGTACCAGAAGTATCCTTTAGATACTGGAGGGTTGCTATGGGGGTCTCCACACAACTTTATCTTCTCCAGGCTGAACAGCCCCACCTTTCTCAGCCTGTCCTCATAGGGGACGTGCTCTTATCAAATTCATGGCCTCCTCTGGACTTGCTCCAAGAGTTCCATGTCCTTCTTATGTTGAGTGCACCACAACTGTATGCAGTGCTCCAGGTAGAGTCTCACAAGGCCAGAGGAGCAGACTCCCCTCCTTCAGCCTGCTGCCTGCACTTCTTTGGATAAAGCCCAGAATTCCTTTGGCTTTCTCAGCTGTGAGTGCACGCTGGTGGCTCATATTGGGTTTTTCATCAACCATTACCTCCAAGTCCTTCTCTACAGAGATGCTCTCAATCACTTCTCTGCCCAGCTGGTAGGTGTATCTGGGATTGTCCCAATGCAGGTGTAGGACCTTGCACTTTGCTTTGCTGCACTCTGTGAGGTTTGCACTGGCCCACCCCTCAAGCCTGTCCAGGCCCCTAGTCAGTAAAAGACTGTACTTCCTTGCTCTTGCAATAGAAGGATTAGAATATGAAGTGCTTAAACAGCATCAGCCACAGCAGGAGTGCTTTTACCATTTGACCTGAATTTGTTTGATAGTGTTCTTTTTTAAACTTTTATGTGCCAGAATAACAATGAGAAATGAAAACATCAGTTTTCACTTTGCAGTTGAGTGAGAAACTTTTTCCCCTATCGGCAAGGAATATTTCCAGGATTAGAAGGCAAATCTAGAGAATGCAGTGAATTTATTTGCTTTTCTAAATCTCTGTGTAGAGGGTTCTGTGCTTCAGGGAGGGAGAAGAAGTTAGAAAGATGCATAGACAGCTGCTGCTGGAGTTTTGGTTTGTAATCACTACAGAGATGAGCAGAGAGAGGGAGAAAAGCAGACTCCTCCTTATTGGAAAACCATCCCAGATCAGAGCCTTTGGATGAAAATGTGAAGCTTCAGGAGTCCTGTTCAGAGCTTCACCGTTCATTAATGACTGTGACATATGGTCTTACCCCTCATTACTTTGGCATTAATGGATACTGGCATTGATGTCCCTGCTGGAACATGGACTTCCCTGGTGCCATCTCAATCCTACATTACAACATGCCCACCAAAGTTCCTCCTCACAGGGAGCCAGTGTGCAGCAGATGGCATGATAAAAACGTTGTATTTCAGTTTGCTGAACTATCAGCTCCCCTGAGCAGAGAGAGATTGGTGGCTCCTGTGCTGTTCTAGGCTGTGGCTGCTGGTGCCAGAGGTGGAATAGAGAGAACAGCCTTTGCGCACAGCCTCCTGCTCCCACCATGGAGCCTGATCCCAGTTTGGGAACAACTGGCTTTGCTTGGATATCATGGGTTTAAGTAGCTGAGGTGAAGCCTCTTCCAAATGTACATTGCCTCTGGCATTCACTCATTGACATGATTATTCTTCTTAAAAGTAATGAAAATTCCTGGGGTAAGGGCCAGCACAGGCTTGTAAAGCCTCTTTACAGAGAAACATGATGACTTTCCTTAAATTTTCTCATTTCAGGTTAATTGTTGTAACATTTAAACTAAATGGACTTTATAGACTGGAGTGGACCTGCTCTTGTAAGACCAACCTCCTTGAGGTATGTGGGAATGGCAACATCTGACCGTAAACTAGCAAAAAAAATTAAAGCAAGAGTGAAGAAGAGAAGTAAAGCAAAATAATCAAGAAGAGCAATTTAAACTCATAGTGGCAATAGTAATGTGCCTTGGTCCATATTTGATCAGCTATTTCTAAATTACATAGATAATAAAAAAGAAACAGGATCTACTACACATTCCTGTGCCCAACATGAGTCTGCAATTAGTAAGCTGAGGTCTACAGTTGATCAATAGTGACCCTCCATGGTAACTCTCAGTGTTTCTACAGGAGAAAGGTCATTTCTCCTACTCTAGCTGCACAGGGAAGAGGATTCCCCCTAGAAAAAAGGACATTGTTTCTGCCTCTTTCTGGTGCAGGACTGTACCCACAAGGATTTCTTCTCCAGCTTCTATCTTTTGACACTGTGGTCAGCAGGATGTAGACTCCAGAGACCAGGTCTTCTGTCAGTTGTGTCTCAGGAAGATCCTAGAACCTAGCATGGCTGAGGTTAACAGAGAACTCTGGAGGTCATCTTGTCCAGTCCTTGTCTCATCACAGGTTCACCTACAGCAGGTTTTTCCAGACCATGTCAAGTCTGGTTTTGAGTATGTTGGAGGCACCATGACCTCTCTTGAACAAACCTGTTCCAGTGCTTGACAACCCTCACATCAAAGTTTTTTTCTTATGTTTAAACGAAAGTGATTTTTACAGATTTACTGAGTCAGGTTGGGAAAGAACTCCAAGACCACGGAGTCCAACCTATGACTGATCACCACCTTGTCAACCAGACCAGAGGATTGAATGCCATGTCCAGTCATTTCTTGAACATGTCCAGGGATAGTGATTCCACCACTTCCCTAGGCAGTCCATTCCAATGTTCAACCACCATTTCGGTGAAGGAATTCTTCCCGATGTCCATCCTGAACCTCCCCTGGCACCGCCTGAGGCTTCTTGGATATTTTAAAATCTTCTGTCAATATAATCTAATTAGCTCGCTGCTTACCACTGTGAAATGCCTGGCTCTGAAGTTTTTGCTCCTCTGCATCAGGTATTTATACACACTGACAAGATCTCCCCTGAACCCCCCTTTCCCCAGGCTGGACAGCCCCAGTGCTCTCAGCCTCTCCCTATATGACTATACACTCCTGTGCCTCCAGCATTTTTTGTGACCTCTCCCAGTCAGTCCGTATCTTTTGTACAGAGAAGCCCAGTGTTGTACCCAGAAGTCCAGATGTGTCTCATCAGTGCTGAGCAAAGGGCAGGATCACATCCTGCTGATGACGTCTCCAAACGTAGACCAAAGACAATCAGCCCTCTCTGCCATGAGAACACACTACTGGCTCACGTTCACCTTCTATCCACCAGAATGCTGAGCTCCTGATCTGCAAAGCTACTTCCCAGCCCATTATTCTGCAGCCTGTCCAGGTGATTTGGATTATTCCTCCCCAGAAGGTGGGCCCCACATTTCTCATTGTTGAACTCCATGAGAAACCTCTTTGTCCAGTTTTCCAGCCCGCCCCTTCTAACAGGCAGCACATTTACTTGCTGACACCTTTGTATTGCCTGAGAACTCTTTGAGGATGCACTCTGCCCCATCATCCAGGATATTAGCAAAAATGTTAAAGGATATTGACGATGGTATGGGTCCCTGAGGTGCACCATTAGTCACTGCCACCAGTAGGACTTCTTGTCACTCATAACATCACTCTGGACCCATTGTTTCATCAGCTCTCAATTAATCATCCACTCCGTCAGTTTCTCTAGGAGTATTTTATGGGAGGTAATGTTGAAAACCTTGTTTAAAGTCAAGGAAACAACCCTTTTTCTCTCCCTCTCCACTTAGCCTTTTCATTGTAGAAGCTATCAGGCTGGAGAGCCATGGCTTTCCCTTTGTAAATCTATGGTGACAACTCACAGTCATTTCTTCTCCATGCAATTGGAAATGGCTTCCTGGAATATATGCTCCATCACTTTCCAACCAATCAGTGGGAGGCTGGTAGGTCTGTAGTTCCCAGGATCTTCCTTCTTCCCCTTCTTGATAAAGCAGTGACATGTTTTCTTCTGGTCCTGAGGAACCTCTTCATATTACCACAACCTCTCTGAGTTAACCAAGAGAGGTTCTGCAATGACACCAGCTTGCTCCCTTAGCTCTTACAGATGCATCCCATCAGGTGCCATGGATTTAAGGTTTTATACAGATTGTTTAACAATTCCCTAACTTTTCCACCCTACCAAAACTAAGTGCACCCTGCCCTGGTTTTCTCACTGGCCTCATCACCTGTCACAAGTCATAGACTTGTTTTTTCTCACATCTCCCCCTCCCTGCATTCCCAGTTTGTCCTTTCTGAAGAGCCCATATTCACTCAGTGCAGAATCTGTGAGATATATCACCACCTTTCCATGATCCCAATGACAGCATAACTCTGCTAAAGCACAATAGAACCCTCATTTCTCCTGGTCATGTCTGACATGGCATGTGTTGGTGTAGGACCATTTCAGAGCAGGACCCCCACATGCTGGTTTCCCAAAAAGGATATGAAAGATTTCCCCACAACTCTCTCTGGTAGGTTCTTCCTTCTTTGTGTGGGTACCCCTGTGATGAACCCGCTTTAGCCCTGTTTTGTTGATAACAGGCTCCCTTCATTTGCCCCATATTCTTTGTTTGTCTACCACTTTCTTACCTTGTTTTGGTGATCCCCTCTCCACCCCACAAATCCTAGTTTGCAGTTCTCTATCAGACTGACCACCCTGTTGCCAAAGATACTTTTTCTGTGCTTGGTCAGGCAGATCCCATCTCTTTCAAGCAGGCTTCAGTACTCTAAGAGAATCTCATGGTCATAAGCACCAGAACCCTGGTGCCAACACAAAAGGCAAATATAACTGTTGACCTGCAAGACATCCCTACTCCTCTAGCCCTTCCCTCTCACTCACAGGATCAAGGAGAGAACCCCCCTTGGTCCCCAATGACCATTAGCCCAGACACATGTAGTCATCCCTGATACTTTGCAGGTCCCCCTGGCAGTAACTGTGGTGACAGTCCCATGTCTGCGTTAGAGCAGATGGGTGATGGGTAAGAGCTGAGCTGCCCACAGAAATGGGCCAGGCAAGGGGAGTTTCCACATGGCTAATGAACATCCACATGGAGCATCATGTCCAGGAGTTGTTACAGCAGCCTCTGAGCTGCACTAGACCTCCTGCACATTGGTATGGCAATGTAATGCTTTTGCAGAGGACTACTTTTGCAATCCAAACAGTTTTAAAAGATTCTTAATACCTTTTTTTCTATTTAGAAGTATAGGTAAACAGGTTTTCTGAAAGTTTCAGGAGGCTGGGTAAGAGCTGTCAGGCAGAAAATGCAGTTGTTCCCGCATCAAAGTGTGTTACAAAGCGGATCCATTGTTTAAAATCAAAAATACAAGCAACCTTATAAAAAACAAGTGACAGTTCAATGGAATCAAATTAATTTATGTAATTCTAAGGAGATACAATTTATTTGTTTTCACTTCCTCAGTTTCATTCTTGCTTTCTTATTCTGTTAAGCCATTTATAATGCTGTGTTGCAACTTTCCGATAGAATCATAGAATCGCAGAAGTTTGGGTTGGAAGGGACTTTTACCAATCATCTAGTCCAATCCTGATGTGCCCAGTGATGCCTTTCACTAGATGCTATTGGTCTTTCACAGGGTTAAAAATGCTGTGCGGTTTTTTTTCACCTGTTAAAGTTGGAGCTTGGGTTTCACTTTGGAAACTACATGGAAATAGTCACTTTCCCACTATATGGAAATATAAATTAAAAAAAAAATAAACCACACCAAAATAGGGTTCCTCATCCTGGTTTGCTCCACGTGTTTCTTCAAGCTGCCAGAATCTACATTGGCAGAGGAACACATCAGCACCAATGGGAAATTTGTGACCACAAGTCCATGGGTCTGTCCAAATAATGTAAAACCCCATCAATAACCCTGGACTAGGAGTGCTTTTTTGACTTTATGTCAACAAAGATCAAGCACCAATGACTGACTAGATTTCACATGGCTCAGCTACCAGCAACCACAGTGGCAGTGCAGGATAGACACATAAATGTTTGCAACAGAGAGGAAGCTTCACAGGGTAAATCAGCATAAACCAGCTGTAAAATTCAGAATTCAATATATTGCAATTGCAGGAAATGAGAGAAGATGCTGCAGTGAGTATTTAAATAGAGGAAAGCAGGTTTTCACATTATGATTGTAAAAAGAAATTATTCACAGAAAACCAGGGAAAGCAGATGATAAGAGTATGATAGCTGTGGGTGGTTAGGAGGGTGCTGGTAAAACTGGCTGAAAACAACCCTGCAGCCTGGACAGCCACGGTCAACCATCAAACTTTGGGTTTGATGCTGTTTGTTTAGGCTTCCAGCTCTGGGCAGCCATCCCTTCTCTGCCTCAAAACCTTAATTCTGGTGTCCATGATGGAGACAAATTCAGGGTGCAAGCACAGACTCTCTAGCCAGCACACGGACTGGCAGGCAGCCGAGGGGCTGAGGCAGTGGTGGCACAGCCCAGCCGTCGAGCTCAGATAGAGTTGGAAGCCCAAGCTTTCAAAACCACAGCAGGAAGTCTTGCCGCTACATGAGCGTAATAAACCGGTGTGAACGTGCGCCGCCTCCAACATGGCCATGTGCACTGGCCGCATCCACAGCAAGCCCTCTGCTCTGTGTGCCGGTTCCGTCACATTAACTCATCCTGCGTAGCCATGGCAACACGTGTCAAAAACATGCTGTTGGCAGGTCCAGATCCAGCTCTGCTGAGCTCAGCCCTGGCGTGCATGCCAGTGGGGAGCAAACCCTTAATGAGGCCCCTTAATTTCATTCATCAGGAACACCTCTGCTCACACACTGCCAATTTGAAAGGTCTTGAAAAAAATCTTCAGAATGAAGGGGAAGAAAAAAAAGAAAAACCTCTTCAGTCCAAAAGGAAGATTTCAGGCAAGTATCAAAATACTTTGCTTTCTATGAGGAGACACCAGTGCTGTGTGGCTGCCCAGCTGCACAGTTTGCTGATCCTGAGCATCCAACCAGTGTTTGTGACCAGCAGAATCACCCTGCCCTGGCAGGGACCCATACCCACGGCTTCCAGCAGCACTCATCCTCTCCAGAGCCTGAGCATGACAGATTTTGCATTGTGACAAACCAGTGACAAAGGAGGGATAATGATCTGATAGGAGGCATGACTTCAAATTAGAGAGGCAATGCTGGTGGTGGCAAGAGTATGGGAAGTGGGAAGGAAGGAGAAGAAAAGCACAAAATTCATCAAACTCATATTTGTCTCACTGGAAGTATTTTTAATTTATAAGGTCCTGGAATACAGTTGTCACCAGATTGTGCAGCCATCAGCATGTTGCCTCTCATTTTTTTTTCCCCAGCTCTCCTATCCCACCTTACTTGGAATGCCATCAATTTCCTCCCATCAACAGGAGTTATAGTAAATATATTCATTTGTGGGCAATCAGAGCTACAAGGTGACTATATAATTAAGGCTTTTAATTCTATGCCTGAACAGTTGTCCAGAACTCATAATAATTAACCGCAATGAAGGATATGTAGTCATTATTTTCCTTTGTTTTGTATAATTGTTCACTTTGGCCAAATACATTTTTCTTTTAATCTGAATCCTATTCCCTGGGGGTGCAGGAAGTGTATCAGTAGTGCAGGAACATATGAGTGGTAAACATGGACATGGGGCAGCACCCCCCGTTGCATGGCACGGCTGGTGCCTTTTGCACATGTACAAGGGAGGGAGCACATTGCTGGAGTAGTTGAGGAGTGAGATAACAGAGAAACAGGGAAGAAGAGAAGGCTTATGATGTCACAGTATCTAAGAAAAATCAGGCACTCTTCTCAGTGTGTCTGACTGGACTGGCATGTACCCTTGCCGTTATTGATACTCAAACTAGAGGAATGATTATCACAAAGTATCAGAAATACTTCCTCACAATTTTTTCCTTTAAAAAATTAACAACTGTGGTAATTGCCTGATTAGCCTGCTAGTTGTTTCTATGATTCTGTATTCCATAGCTGATACAACATATGTGGCTGAGGCACTACACTGGGTGAACAGAGCAGTCTCACCAACAGCAATGCCACCAGAAGGCTGTCCTTGGAGGAAAGAAGTCAAAAACCTCTGCAACTACAACTTCTTTAGAAGGAAAAAGCAGGACATGACAATTGGTTTTTACTACTGGTAATGAATATATAACAATATTTCCTCCTCCTCACTGGCTGGACCACTGCTGGACCATTGCTGCCAGTAGAAAACCTTCATGCCTGTTTCTGACCTTATCGAATCAGACTACAGGAGCTGTTGCCACACATCGGCTCAACCTTCACCCCAGATAAATCAGCTCATAGGCCCACAGCCCAGTCCTCTCAAATGCACAGGGGTATTGTCCAACACATTATACTTAGTCTTGGCATGTTGGCTTGGGGGAACTGGCCCACCAGCACACTTTACCCTTTTCTCCTGGCCTAGTCCCGAGCATTTGCTTTCCATCAAGATCTCCAGACAAGGGTCCCACAGGCTCTAGACTTTCAGGTCTTTTGGATCCCTATAAATCAAATATCTCACCCTCTTCAGGACTTTCAGAATGACTTTTCTATTAGCTTTTTATTCCTCTGAATAAAATTACATTTTATTTATTTATTTATTATTCAGAAGAATTTAATTCAGAGAAATATCATCAAGGAAAAGTGAGCATGTCTTGATTAAAAAGAAAGGAACAAGAAGCAGGGATTAGTGAACAATAAACCAACACATACATTTGGAAAGTTTAGCAGAAACCAGCAGCAGCTTTGCAGAAAGTGAATCACTCCATGTACTGCAACAATAACAACCAGAAGTACTGGAGGAATGCTATGCAACACTAACTTCGACTTACCACATACCTTATCACATAATAGCAATAAGACCCTTCAGAGAGACTATTTTGGCAAGTAATTTGCCCTCCCTGACCTGCCTATAATCTGTGATAGCATTCTCATTGTTTCAATGTTGAGGGGACTGGAAAAAGAGACAGAAAATATTCTTTCGAAGAAAAAAAAAGAAAAGAGAAAAAAAATTTCGTCCTACATAGGACAATCAAACACTGACAATGCACATAATGGGTAAGTAGAAATGTTTCTGGCCATCTGCTCCTTTGTTATGTCCTTTGTTATGTCTGGGTATGGCATCTTCTCCTACCCTCCTTGCACTTATTCCTTTGCTTTAGGATAAAATTTCTTCCAGGGTCATAGAGCTATGTTCCACAGGAATTCCTGTTTTGGTTATCTCCTAGTCCTAGGCATTGCGCAAGGTTTTCCTGAAGCTCAGAAAGCTTGGGTGTGGTGTCTTGCACAAGCTGGACAAAATCTGGCAAATGAGGGGAGATGTGACACTCAGAGATCTAACTTCACACAGTCAAAAAACAGTTCATCCCCTAGCTGATGATAGAGAAAGTTAGGTACCTAGGAATAATAGCAATGTATTCTGTAAGAAACATTTAAATCTGCAGAATTAGCTGCTAGTTATCACTGGCATCATTCCCAAAGTCAGGGTTAGTGACTCGTCTGGATGTGCCAGTGACTTTGCTTTAAACCTGGGGTTAGCTTCGAAGGAGCAGGGGCAAAACCTGAGGAACTCCAGCTTCCCACACCAAAATAACCCTTAAGTACTCTACACATCAATCTCAACATGCCAAAAATATAATTATAGTCCCCCAACACCCTTCTTTTCCTTCCCCACTAGCATTTTTAGGGAAATAAGCACCTCTTGGGCAAGTGTGTGCTTTTGTTAAGGGGAGCTTTAGTTTTCATTTGGCTCAGCTCAGCTTTTGTTACAGATTTCATTTCAAATCCGTGCAGCTTCTTCTCCTAAGCTGGAATGCCACAGTTTGGGGAATGTGAACCCTTAGACTTCCTGTAATACTTTACTTGGACTAGCAGTTTCTTTTCCATTATCCTTTTATAAAGGAAACCCCACAAGCAGTCCATGCAGAGTCATGGGCAAGTGGAGGCAAGCACCCTGTTGGTGCCACTAGCAGTTGTTCCAGGTGGTGCCTGGGAGAGGATGTGGTCAGCAAACGCCGTGGGCTGCGGATGCCATGATGTTTAACATCACTTTACAGCAGACTTCAGTACCAATGTTCATGGCCATACACAGTGAACAGATGCATTGCTGCTGCACTTTCCATTGCAGCTGAAGTCTCTGGCCATCCAATCTCAGCACCTGTCAGAGCATTGCAGTCAGCAGTCTATGGGACCAACATTTCATTGAGGCACAGAACAGTGAGCTCAAGACTTTGATTAATGACAGGGAAGACAACCCAGGAGCAACTGTAAAAGACTCACACACACACGCTCCCCTTATGAGTCACTGAGATCAGCTGCACCATTTAAACCTATGGCATGCAAGTCAGCTCACAGGTTGCCCCCATGGCTGATGAGCGGAAGAGAGACTTTGGACATGGGCACGAAAGGACAGGACAAGGGGGAATAGCTTCATATGGGCAGAGGGCAGGATTAGATGGTATATTAGGAAGAAATTCTTCCCTGTAAGGGTCGTGATAGACTCGCATGGGTTGTTCAGAGAACGTGTGGCTGCCTTACCCCTAGAAGTCTTGAAGACCAAGTTGGACAAGGTTGGGGCAACCTGGTCTAGCAGGAATTGTCCCTGTGCACGGCAGGGGGTGGAACTGGACAGTCTCTTAAGTCCCTAAGAGCAAGCAGCACAGCATACAAGGAATGACACAGAGACAAGGTTTCTACTGCCACATGAGTTAGCAGTGCCTTTCCTGTTGTTTGGACGTTTACCAAGCAGTAGCAGAGATAGCATGCTGCATGCTCTCTTTCTGGGGGAATTCCGTTAGTTTTGTTGCTGTCATTCTGCTCCCCTCTGCATGAGTCTGGGCTCTGCTGGGCATCCCTCTGTGCCAGCAACTGTTTGCTGGTCATTACAGGTCTAAGAGACACACCCACACAAGTATTTGTAATCCTTGGTGCCCAGCAGGTGTTTGCACGCCATCTGACCAAAGCTTTCATGCCAAATATCTACTTAAGCCTTTGCTTTTTCCCATTTCCTAGCCCCATTCTTGAAACCTGTGGCATGAGCTTATGTACATGTTCCTGTGCCCTTGAATCCATTAACTGCAGCAAAGTGGTTAATTATTTTAGCCTCTTTATGGCAGCACTGTTAACATACTGCACATTCATACTTCCAGTCATATAAATGATAGTCTTTAAATAAAGAAGATGTGTTATTGAACTATTTCTATTCAGAGCTGTCTGGAGCAGAAAAAGATTCAAGCGGGCATAAGAAAGCAACAGAAGTTAATGATTCAGAAATAAAATACTATGTTTTAATCTACAGGGTGTGTGACAAATCCAAGAAATTAGAAGTTAAAAAGATACATGACTAAGGTGAGAGCCTCAGGACACATCTTCAGCTGCTGTAAAATTAGCGCCATCTGGGAGGAAGCCTTGCTGTAGGTAAAACAGATGGAGGAAATGTAGAGGCTCACTGTGCCCACAGCATATAACCTCATAGCTGCCTTGTGGGGGGACCCAGGGGTATCTGAGGCTGATAACTGCCTCTGCCCATCCTGGTTCAGGGCAAATCTGGAAGAGAGCCCCAACAACCTCTAGGAAGCAGATTCAATCAGCCCCTCCCCCCATTCAGTTCAGGAAAAATATCTCCTTGGAGAAAAGTGAAAAAAACCGTTTATTAAACAAGAAAACCTAAACAATATTAAACAATAAAACTTCTTGCCACTCCAAAAGAGAGACAAACTCAGAAAGTTCCCTCTCGGGGCTGCAGCCCAGGTCACTCAGTCCCTTATCAGTCCCTCTGGTGCTGGAAATGCCGCGGTCCAGGCCGGGCCCAGTGGCCACAGGGGGGAGCTGCCAGTGCTTTCTTGGGTGTTCAGTCTAGAGCAGGTTTGAACAGGTCCAAAGAAATGGAAAAAAACACAGTCCAGGGAACTTCTTCACCTCAGTTAGCTAAAACTAACTAAAAGCAAAGGTGAGCTCTGTCCCATTGTCTGTCTGTGCTGCCGACAGCACAGTCCAGGAGCAGGAATGTGGAGGAGGGAGTGCAGTTTCTGAAAACAAACTTCTCTCCCCCCTTCACTATTGGAACAAGTCTTAAAGGTGCAAAACTTATTATTCAGCATAAACAGAACAGATGACTGGGGATAAAAGCATCATATAGTCAACCCAGGATAGCCCCTTACAGTCAAGAAGGAGGACTACCAAGCAGGAGCCCTCCCTTGATCACCGCAAACCCAGAGGTGCCCCACAAGGGCTCCACACCACAGGGGAACACAAAGCGGTCCATACCCTGGGCCTCTGACTTGGCATGGGGCTATCTTGCCACTTCGACGTGTTGGGGGTTTTCTATCTCCACCTGTTAATGCCAAACTGTCAGTCTTGATGGCAATGAAATTCTTATATCCAAAAGAATTCTCTTCTGTGTGCATGCCCACTTGCACATTTTCCTATCACCTGCTGTCAGCGAACTCATATCATGGACAAGGACACATATCTTCACAGTCTCCTGGAAACCCCAGCATACTCTCCTGACCCTCAGCTGGGTCTACAGCTCCTCACAAGATACCCAGATCAGGACCTCTCTGCCAGATCCGCATATGGGCATAGTGATGCCCATTCTGCAAGGAGACGCCAGGACTGGAGGCTGTATGTGAGATC
>VXBC01013215.1:7923-37060 GCA_013399945.1 Ploceus nigricollis
GGACTCTCAGGAGAGAGTCACGGGTTTTTGGAGTTACTAGTTAGTGAGGGCTCCTGATAGTGTAATATAGGGTAATATAAGTATAGTACAATATACTATAAGAGGATATAATAAAGCAATTGATCAGCCTTCTGAACCATGGAGTCAATGCTAATTATTCCCTGGGTGGGGGCCTCCGGCAACAGGGCTGGGTCAGCACAGCTGCATCAGCTGGAGGTTTGGATCAACATCCTTGTGATCTCTAGCTCATCATCAGCTTGAACCTTCCTAGGGAAATCAGTGTCCTGCCAACGTGGTCAGACAACTGAAAAATAAGACAAATTTTGCTCTTTAAGTACTTACAAAGCGTGAAGGTTTTGGATATCACAAAGAATATACATTTGCAGATCAGCTCCCTCATTTTAAATGTAACAAAAGGTCAGGACAAACTCAGCTCTAGATCCTTGCCCAGGTTTACTCACTCTGCTTTGAGTCCCAGCAGTGCTGTGAGGGCCAGCTGTCCCTTTCTGCATGTTCCTGGAGTACCTGCAGCACTTCCTGCACCAGCCCCGTGTCAGCTCTTCTTCCCAAGAAACCCAGACCTCTGTTTGCCAAATTGCCACACCTTACACCAACACTGCTATAGACAGTGTGCAGACACTGCCTTATCAAGGAATTGATACAGCTGCATTTAGACAAAACCCCAAGGGAATCCAGAGCAGCTTTGTGCATGAGCTGCCTGAGCTCTCTGCTGAGCTCCACATCGTGCTCACTATTCTGTGAGTAAAGCTGAAACTGTATTTTTCTCCTGGTGGCCTCAATGTAAATATGAAGAGCCTGAATTTATGAAACAATCAGATTTTTCCTTGGCTCAGTCTTGAAAAGAAGGAAGAAAAATAACCAAAAGTCTCTCCCCATCTCACTCCTGTATTGTATTGACATTTTGTCTTGTTATCTCTGGAGCCTCAGTCACAAGGCTTGTGGAATTGCTTCAGTCCATAATAATTACTCATCCACATCATAAACCCATTATGGCACAATCTGTCATTATTGCCATATATTGTCATTATTGTCATAATTGTCATTACCTGCCATCCTTGTTTGGCCAAGGCAGCAGCTGGGGTGGGCACACCTGTAGTCCAGGCTGGGTTGGGCAGCACAGCAAGAACCTGCACAAGGCATATCTTTAGCTGGGACAATTCTTCACTTTTTTTGAAAAATAAGCAAAGCAACAAAAATTTAAGAGGAGTGGTTATTTTATCATCATATTTCCTGCTAGTCTTTTATGGATACAAACTATTATTGTGTTGCAGAAAATCAAGGCAGAATTATGCTTAGAGTGTATCTAATTAATTTTTCATACTAAAAACCTTCTTGTTGCCAGATGGCTGATATGTGGCCATTTAGAAACCAGAAGGTACCAGTCAGAAAACAGACAAAGCCCTCAGCTTTGTTCACTGAGCCCCTTTTTTACCTAAAGCCTGGCTAGACAAATTGTACTGTGTACCTTTGAACAGGGCAGTCATTTAAGAAATGCACAAATCTTTACAATTCAGAATTATTCTTTCTCATTCAAAGCCATCACTCTCCAGGGTAAAATACAGGAGGGACAGAGTATTAACCTTAGAGTTATCTTTTACTATGTCAAAAGATCTTTGTGTCATCATTATCATCATCATCATCTAACATGGGGCCCTTGAGACAGAAGCACATGGAAACCCAGAGCCTGGGTCTGCTGTGCCCCTTTTGTCACCTCCAAGGCACAGTTTGCTGGCAAAGGAAGAGCATCCCCACCAGGGCAGCTGAGCAAGGGACAGAGAGTGCTGCCAAATCCAGCACAGCCACAATCCAGTCCCAAGTTTGTCAGTGCCTGTGCAGAGAGGGGCAAAGCCCCACCTCCCTCTCACAGGTGAAGCTTGGCTTTGCAACAACAGGGCAAAGGCATTTCTGTGCTGTGTGTGCCAGCTCCCCACTGGCTAACATTTGACAGAATGTCACACAGAAAGGGGAAAAACTGCTCCTTAATTATAGTCCTTCTGTTGTTCCACTCAGGGGTTTTATTAAAAAGGAAAAAGCATAGAGAGCAGCTAATCAGCTGCTCTTAACAAATGAAGGTCTGGAGATTGATTTTTTCAAGTGATTAGTGGTGCAAACACACATTTTCACAACTCAAAATCTTTGCATTTTTATCCAACTGCTATTTTCATTAACCAGGGAAGGGTCAGAGAGGGACAGTTAACAGCTAACACCATCCTCAAATACTAATGCCTTTATTATACAGATTTAAAAACCTGTATTGCAGCTCTGTTCCCATAACCCCAGGAGCTCCACAGGTGCAGCTTAATTAGAAGCAAAAGCAGTTGCTGTACCTTTGCACATACGATTCTTTCATGACAAGACATCACTTGCTGGACAAAACTCCTCCCAGCTTGGCCCAAGCCATTCCCTGTCTCCAGCAGCATTCAGCACCATCTCTGCTCGAGTTAGAAGCTCTAATGACAGCAGCTGCCAGCAGCCTGTGGGCTGAAATAGGAATGGGAAAGGCTCAGAGACAGATGATACACCCTGAAGGGAGCTCACAATGGGCATGGTGGCATCAGACAGGTCACACAGCCTCTGAGCTGGCTGTGCTCCTCCCTGTGCTCCTTCCCATCTGTGCTGGTCCCTCCGGGTGCCCAGCACTCACAGCTGACTGCTGCTGGCACGGGGAGCACTGAGTGCCCAGCACTCACCAAATACACCTCCAGGTAAACACCAGCCACAAAAACTACAGTCTGCTGTATAGATTAATAACTACATTTAATTTAAACCTCCAAAAAGGACAGTTTTAATAAAATCAAACCATTTGTCTACCACTTGTTGCCTAATTTTCTGAAGATGGAAATCAGGCAGGGTTCACCAGTTCCTCTTGAAGAGGAACCCCCTGCCCAATGTAGGGCTCTCACAAAATCCCACATGCCCCAACCTTCACTTCCCAGCCTATGGCACAGGCAGCAGAAGCAAGCACTGGCAACAGCCATGGGACAGTCTTCTGGACCCCAAATGGCACCAGACATTGGTGCAATGCATCCAGTCAGGGCTGTTCCTCCTCCCCCTTATGCAGCTTTAAAACCATAAAGTACAAATGGATACAGACAGGACCTAAATGTTGATATCTCGTGCTCACACAGGCTCAGAGACAATCTCACTGCAGTTCTCAGTGGAGTTAATTCGTGCACTGTGGGCCTGTGGTGTTATCAAGATATGAGAAGGAATGCATTACATAAATATATATTCATCACAGGAGCAGAACAGCCAAGACCCGTTTTCAGTTTTGCTTCTGCACTTAGACATGCTTTGTAGATATTTTCCTTCAGCAAATGACTCAATCCATCACAATTAAAGTAACACAATATAATCTTTCCTTTGATTTAATTGCTCCCCTTCTGCCAAATATTCAAGTTCAAAATACATTCAAAGCAATATTTAAAATAGGAAGATTATTTTCAAAATTAGCACAAATCTCCTAATGGGTTCAGAATTACATGCTGGGAGTCTTGCAATGCATTGGGTTTTGGTACTTAAAATGATTTCCAAGGTATGCCAGCATGAATCTGAGTTATTTCCCAGGGAACTCTAATGGACTTGGGTATTCAAATCCCTCAGAAGAACAACCTTCTCTCCCATGTGCTGCTGCAAACACTCTCCTTCCCCCATGTGCTCAGGGCAGAGCTGCTCCTCTTGGGTGCAGGACAGTGCCCACAGCCCATGGGGGACCAAGCCCTGCATCCTCACCAGGCACCAGCCCACAGCATCTGCATCTCAGGTATTTACCCAGCTCAGGAGCAAGGCCATGGGGAAGGTCACAGATGAGGTCACAATGAGAGATGCACAGAAAGACACCAAGGAGAAACTCAAGACAGTGTCCATGGCTTTGGAAAAACACTCAGGGAGAGCCAAGGACCAGCTACAAAACCAGGCCACATAGCCTCAACAACTCTGCTTGGGCAGATTTGACCTGACAACTCAAAAGCTTTCACTAATAGTGCCATAAGCTTGCCCCAGGTAAAGCACATGTACAGATATGTTTGTTAGAAAACAAACCAGAGCTGTGCTCAGAGCTCTGCCACTCTCCTGTGGCAAGTGGAGAAGAGTGATTCAACACCACCACAATTAATGAATGCAGTCTCTTCTGTCCTTTCCTCCTGATTTCCATCTCCTGACTTTGTTTTGCAGTCCTTTCCCTTGCTGTACCTGCTGAATGCTGAATTTCATGTCCAGGCTCTGCTCTGGAGAGCTGCCACTGCTGAAGCTTCTTCGGCAAAGAGCTGAGGGCTTGTCAGCCTGCTGGGCCAGCTGCAAAAGGGGCTGCAGCTCCTGTCAGGGATGTCATGCACCCACACATGGTCCTGGCCAGGGGAGCTGGCAGAGCAGCTCATCCCAGCCTGCAGCTCCACCAGGCTGCCTTCTGTCCCAGCCCTGAGGGTGGCTGCTCTGTGCCCACCTGGGCAACAAGGAGCTCTGTCCCACCCAGCAGAAATCAAACCTTTTGTTTCTTTGTCTGGCTGCAAACCACTCAAACCACTGCAGTGAGGCACCCACGAGGGAAAGGGGAATTACAGGTAAAACTACAGTCTCCAGCTGTCCATGAAGATGCTTAGATTAAAAAAAAAAACCCAAACAAAACAAAAAAACCCACCAAACAAAAAACCAAAAACAAAACAACAAAAAGAAAAAACCAAACAAACAAACAAAAAATCCCACCTCTGCTATGAGCTGGATTTTAGAGCTAAAATCCCCTGTCCGATTTCAGCGGCTTGGTCCCAGCCGAGGCTGTGCTGAGGAACCTGAGCTTTGTGAGCAGCACAGGGTGCTGGTGCCATCTGCCGTTCTGGCAGCCACAGGCACATCAGGAACAGCAGCACAAAAGATTAAGACTTGACTAATTATGTCTGGCATAAATGAAAATCCTTCAGATGCCTGAGGGTCTCCTGTGGCAATTTAGGGATAAACGAAGTTTTAGGCAAAGTTTATTTACATGAGAACTATCACAAGCAAATCCTTGCTGATACAGTCCTTAATGCTGCATGAAATTAGACACAATGCCCTTCTAGAAGCAAAGAATGGGATAGAAACAGAGATAGACACTTTTAGGGTGAAATTACTTTTAGCTTTAGCTTAGTTAGTTACTTTTAGCTCCTCAGCCAGGAGTTTAACCCCTGCAGCTCAAAAATCCAGCATCCCAAGGAGAAGAGCACCAAGCTGGTTTCCTAAGAATTATCTCCTGTTTAGGACAAACAGAACCATCTCCATATATAAAATCAGAGAGAATCCCAGCCTGCTCTGATCCAGCTCCTCCACTGAAGGCACTTGCAGAGGCTCACAAACCCCACCTGGAAAGCTGCCTTTCCAAGATACCCAGTTTGCACCCAGACCTGACACAGACAGCAGGTCTCAAGACACTGGTGTGAGTTTCACCAGGGATATTATTTTGCTGGTCCCAATTCAGCTGCTTTGCATGAGAATCATTTTCACTGTTCTTACAGAGAGCTATTTATACTGACAATTGGGCTCTGCCTTAAGCACTTAAGCCTGCTGTCTAGCCAGAAAACAGGCTTCCCACCAACTTCCATGCCTCCTCCTGCCCCTGCCAGTCCCTAAATGCTGATAAAAGGTGCTGTGCCACACACAGAAGTCAGGAGGAACAGTTCTGCCAGAGCACAGGCAATGTAACTTTTAAATGTCCTTGTTTATGGTCACAAAAACCTGCAAACTTGAGGACCAGAGGTGCTTGTGTGTCCATCAAGAGAGCTGCAGCTGTTGGGATGGCATCCTGGGCACGCTGAGGGAGCTCCTGCCAGAGCTAAAAGCAGCGCGCGGGCGGCGTGCCGGCGATCCACGCTCTGCACGTGTCCTGACCAGCCCTGCTGAGGCAGCCCGGGGGAAAAGGCTCTGCTTGGAGCCACTTTCTCTGCCTCAATAATTTAACTCCATCTCCTAAGCACCAAGGGAAAAAGCCAGCTGTAGGAACCACTGTCATGATGGGAAATGGAGACCGTGGTGAGTGCAATCCTGCCTGCTTTAGCGAGTGAGTTGCTTAGGGAAAGGCCAGGATAAAAGATTCCTCTCTGGAAATATCTCTGCCCCAAAGCCTAGACCCACATCCACAGAGGAAGCTCAAATAAAACTCTGACATGTTTTGCAGAGCTATATCTTGATGCAGCCTGCAGAGGACCCAGCTGGGAGACACATCAGTACAGACTCTATAGATAGGGCAAGTGTCCTACCCAGGGCTGGCAAGCACCCAACAATGTTCACCCCTCCTCAAACTGCCTATAGACAAGTCTGTATAGCCCAGACTGGCACAGGCTTAAATTACAGTGGAAAATACATTAGATACATCAAAATACCTGAAATTAAACCCCAGGGAATGCTGCCGGAAAGCAGCACTAAGAGAGCTGTAAGAGCACCCAACAAAGCGGTGCCTCGAGGCAGCATCCAGAAATGTCTTTATTGCAACACTCTGCCAGAACTTTAATCTGAGCCTAGCCAGTCTCCCCACTAAAATATTGTTCCTGGGATTCAGGATGTGGAGAGCAAGCAGGCACCTCTGCTAAGCTGCTATCAGAAGTTAATACTGACAGATGACTGAGGATATCTGCCAGCAATGCCACCTCTGTTATGTAGTAGCAAAGTTCCAAATTGCTCATGCTCATCTGCACTCCTTTTCCACCACACTTGCTCAATCCCCTTGAAGTCTACAAATATGCACCAGCATAATTTAGAAGAGTATTTGGCTAATGGGGTCAGAGATAATCTGAATTTACAAGATGCCCATGATAAGCACTTAGGCTAAAACTACTGATCTGTTTGGCTCACTGAGAACATCAGATCTTAAATGGAACAACAACGTCAGGAGAAAGGTCAAATGTGTCCCTGTTGTCCAACACAGCCCTCACATAAACCTGCACTGCTCCTCTGAAGCCAGAGGAACCATACCAGCCCAAATTTGGGGTTGGAGCAGTGAAGACAGCCCAGCCAGTGCTAGTCCCAGACTTGGTTCAGTTTAACCAGACTTGGCTGAGTCTACTGCTGAGTCCAGTTTCAGACAGGTTTGACAAAGTGCAACCAGCCAAACCTGGCAGACTCTACCAGAGTTTGCCACCCACGTGGAGTCCCCAGTGTGGGAAGACAGGGGGGAGGCTTGGGGAGACTCCCAGCACCCACTCACAGCCCTTGGAACATCAGCCAGGCTGTGACAGCCTCTGGCAGTGACACCTCCATGTGACTGAAACCTCCCAGGGTCTCTCCTCTGCTCACAAATGGTGATGTTCAACTTGCAGTCACATCCTCTGCCCTGTGTGAGGCTCTCCTGGAGGAAGAGCCTGGCTGTCTCCAGCAATGGGCCCCACCTGGCCCCAGCCCTGCAGGTGGGTGCAGAAGCTGTCCTGGCACAGCCCTGCTCAGCATCCTCCCTGCAGTACCCAACCCCAGCCAGGCTGTCACTGCCACAGGAAACCCTGGGAACTCTTTGGGAAACACCTGCTGGGACCTGCCAGCCCACCTGGAGCTTCTCTCTCCTGAAATTCCTAGCACTGCCAAGCTCCCTCCCTATCCCCAGCTCCCTTGGGACACAAACACCAGCCTGTGCCCAGCTTCTTCACACAGGAGTGGAAAGATGTGCTGGGTTTCCTCAGGAAGTGAAAAGTTCCTGCCTGAACTCTGAATACAACAGTCAGAATTAATTCCATTTTTACTGTCAAAACTACCCTAGACACCAACTTGCCACTGAAGATACCCAGTTTCTCCACAGGGCACATCTCTTCATCTCCACAAGAAGATTTTTGTTACCTGCATTCCTCATTCAGAAATCTCTCTGAAAAAAACATTAAAATTAAAATTAAAAAGAAGTCCCTATTCATCTCCTCAGAATTTGATGTACAAATTGAAATGTCACTTCAGAGGCCCTTGACAAAGCAATTCAGGAAGGAGGGCCCCAACATTTGTGGCCTTTGCACCTGCTGCTGTTCCATTTTGGGAAGGGTTTAAGATGGCTGGAATAGCCAGTCTGTTCCCACCACCCCTGCATTCGAAAAGCTTCAGAAGTTCAGCTGGGAATCACGCCCTCGGGAGGTGAACAATGTTTTAAATTCCTCGAGCTGGATTGTCTGGTGAGGGGATCCAAGTAAATCCCATTGACTTGTGGCAGAATTTCCAGAAGAAGGGGAGAGCATCCCTACAGCACAGCCTGTGCTGGAGGGCAGGACCCATCCCATCCTTGAGCCCAAATGGTCTCAATACGATCTGCAGTGACACAAAAAATGTAAAAAATGTAGCACCAGCCCTTAGTAACAGTGCCAGGAGAGATGCTTCAGCCAAAAGTAGTTTATACCTTTTCACACAGCTTCTGGGACTCAATATGAAGAAAGCAGGAAGGCAACAGGAAAAATTTGAGAGTTTGTGCTTGCAGGAAAGCAAATTAAATTATGTTTTCAAACTGGGAATCTGGGGAATCCCACAAAAGGCAACTAATTATTCAGTACCTCACACTGCTGGGCAGGGTTCTGCACAGCAGCTGGGTAATTCCCATGGCCACAAAACTGAAGAAGGCTGACCAAGCCAAGGCTGAGCAGGATAACCCCAGTCCAGCCATGGAAGGTGAGGGCAGACAAGAACCAATTTGTTTATAGACACTTGCAGAGCAATGGCAGCTTTGTTTGGGGATTCTGCCCTTAGTGCATCACACAAAGCAATTCCTCCAAGGGTTTGGGGTGACAACTTAGGGACACAGCCCTCCACTCCAGAGCTGCCCTCCCTCCCCAGGACACCTCACTGTGTAGTGCACCTTGTGTGAGATGCAGGTGTACAATGGCCCTGCACCTCTGCCATCATCACAACATCCCTCCAGCCCCCACAGGCTGCACAGCACAGCTCTGCAGGGTGGTCACACGAGGCTGCTCAAGGCAGTGAGACACATGCTGGCTCCACCAGGATATCTCCCTGCATTGCTCAGCATCTGGGAAGAAGCTCAGGTTTTCTTTATATCCCAAGTGAATAGGAAATTCTTTACATTCCAGATCTGTATAAGAGAGTCCTGCTTCTAATGAAGCTTTTCTACACTTCTCTTTCAATGTAGAGAGCCACAATCGACCTGAGCTGGCGTCTTTCCAGCACTCAGGGCTATTAGCATTTCAAATTATCAGCAATTACAGATCTGGCCACCGTTGTATCTCACAACACTGGACCTGTTTTGTTCCAGCTAATGGTGCCACCCTGTTGACTTTCAAACAGGCTGGAGAGAATAAATTGGTGCAGTTTATTCCCATACAGCTGACATTCCCGCCATGCCATCACTCACAAGCAGGGATCTGAACATTAGAAATGTAACCCACCACCCCAGACAGCCTCCAGACCTCAGAGGGAGCTGCTGGACAGGAGACTTTCCACTTCAAGACTCAGCACTGACACAAACTGCTGGCAGCAAGAGCCCCAACACCAAACTGATGGCTTATAGAGGTAAGCAACACTTTAATTTCTAGCATATTGACCATGTTCTCGGGATGTTTGATGCTTTTCAGATGTGGGGAATAGAGGCAGAGATATGATTTTCCTTTTCAGAGAGCAGCATTCCCCTTGCTGGCACACCAAGCTCTGCTCTTACCTTTAGGCTCATCAAGAGTGGTCATTTGAGTATCCTGGCAACCCAGGAGCTCCAAACCCACAGCATCCTTGGCTCAGTCCTGCTGCCTGCATCAGCATCTCTGACCCTGGCACCCAGGAAGATTGTGCTTTCAGAGCAAGAGAGGACTCCACTGCCAGCCAGGGCATCCCAGCCCCACAGCACGGGCACAAGGGGTGAAGCCACGATGAGCTCTGCCCCCCCTGAATGTCTCAGTTCATTTTTGAGGTACTCTGCAAGCAGCCAATGCACCAGTGCTTCATTTAGTGTCCTGGGCTGAGAGCAGATGAAATGGTCCCCAAAACCCTCAGCTGTGATGTGGGCTGGGTTGTGCAGCAGAGCACCCACAGGGCTCCAAAGCCTGCTCCTAGACATGGCTCGAGGGCAGGGGAAAGAGAAAAGAGGGAGAGGTGCTACAGGGAAGAAAGTGGCCAGAAATTATAATACAACTTCTCAGTGGTGTCTTTTCACAGCACTGAGAATTGTAGGTAGTGCAGGTGACCAGAACCACAGCAGTGGGGTTTGGATTTAGTCTTTCACCCTGTGCTCCCCCGTGCAGCAGCTCAGGCTGCTCTGATTCTCTGCCAGGACATCATTTACAGCCAGAAGTTCACTGTCCAGCTCTGTGCTACCAGAACACATCCCTGGCTGTTCCTGTGCCACAGCCAGGGGAGAAGGACAGCCTGTCTGTGCCTCTCAGCAGGGCAGCAGCAGAGGGTGACCTCAGGCCATGGGCAGAGCTGGGCAGTGCCCTCCTCTCCTGGCAGGGCAGGAGCCACAGCCCAGCCCTAAGGCACAATTAACACCTGGCACGTGTCTGCAGGCTTAATCCAGAGGGTTGTGAGAATGGCCAAGTGTGGATGGGAGTGTGGAGCCTCCCAGCTCCAAAGGACAAAACACTGGAGGATCAAGGATTTCCTCAGCAGATCAGGGTGTGAGGCAAACTTGAGGGCAGGACCTGCCTCTTGAGAGGAATTTAATTCCCTTTGTTTTCTGAGTATCTCCCTTTTAATGTTTTTCTTTTCAGTTGCATTAATTAGTAGGTTTGGGGTATCCAAGAGCTTTGTCCATAGCACTGTTATCTCCTAGAGAAATTCCTCACTGCTGTTGCAAAAGGTAGTGAGAAAATTGAGTGGTGTGTCTTCAGTGCCTGAGAGAGGAACTTTGTCCACTTCCCACAAATCCAATTAACAAGAACTGTAACTCACCTCTACCTCTGCTGCTAATTTAACCTGTAACATTTTAAACTCATTTTCTGACCAGCTTTCTAAGCAGAAGCAAACTTTTCATTTTTAGCAGGGAGGGCAGGCAGACACAAAGCCCTGGCTGTCTTGTGCCTCACAGGGCACACCTGCCTTTCTATTGGCATTTCCTAATTTCCAAAGGTTACACAGGGCAGGGGACAGCCCTTGCTGGGTGCCAGGCCTGCAGCACAAGCTGGAGTTCAAAGCCACCCTGACATGGCTGTACTTGTGACAACTTTCTAAAGCATCTGGGTACACATTATCTAGGCACTTTGGTTTTGAGAGACTTTCTAATAATTAAGCAATATCAATTGCTTGTGGGACATTTGAGCTGAAGTTTGGCACATGTGCTACCTCTGCCACTCTCCAGAAGACAGAAAATTGAAGCCCTTCTGTATTTTTAGGGGTTTTCTACCCAGGAAGTTTGTCTTAGCTGCCAAAAAGAAGGTAATCCAAGCACACACTGAGATCACTGCCTAGATGTGCTCTTGGCAATTAGCATGATGTCTGGCAAATCAGCTTTTCACTGTAGAACACCTTTTCACAAGAGGGGAGCACAGGGAGTATGACCAGAAAACCTTTTCACCAGCTGCAAACACAAACAGGTGAAACATACTGGCAGTGCAATGGATTACAAGGGTGAGAGGAACAGATAACACATGCCTCACTTTTCTAGAGAAATGGAATTAAAATCTGAGTTTAGATTGCATGTCTATGGTTACAAATGTACAGCTCTGATTTATAATGAGCCAAGTGCAAGCTAAAATCGGGCCTGGCTGCTGATGGCCTTTGGGTGGAAATGAACATATTTGCTTCAGCAATGCACTCGGGTGGCTCGACAGCCCCAGAGTTTTGTATGACACCAGCTGCTTCCAGATCAAATGCTGTCCCTGGAGTTAAAATTAGCCTGATCCTATTTCTGGGGGGGTTTTGGCTGTGCAGCTGGGCACAGGGAGTCTGTGGGAGCCCAAATCCCACAGCATTCATTGAAACCAACCTTTCCTCCTCCTTGGGCACAGCGTGTGGCACGTGGCACTGTCACAGGAGGTGTTTGGGAGAGCTTGGATGGCACAGTCTTGATGCCTGCTGGGCACAGATAATAACCATTAGGACTCATTTTTCATTCAAGAAACATCTGTGCAAGTTATTTAATTTTATGCAATCCTTTCTGCCAGCTCAATTTTCTGTGAAATGGCTTGGGGTTTGTAAAGTTATTTCCCTATAAAAAGCTGCCTTTGACTGTATAGTGACAGGTTAATTTAGGCAATTTGAACAATGATGGTTTGGGGAATTGGCACCTTTAACTGCTTCATAGTCTACACCTTAGCTCTACACACAGGCTTCCAAACTACAGTGCTTAGCAATATCTTGATTATTTACACTTTTTAAATGCACAATTTAAGCTCTGTGTAAAAGCTCCCAGACAGGAATAGTTTTCTTTACCACATTTTACAATGCAAGAGGTAGGACCCTGCTCTGAGTTGTGTGGTGGTGCTGTAGCATATGCAACAGGCTGTTCTTCCTGACTTGGTTTATGCTGCATTCCAGCTCCCAGCAGTTTTGGATAATTACCACGAGCCCTGCTGCAGAATCAGAGCTCTTGGTGTAGACTCAAGTTCTCTTTTAGATGTTGAAACTGCCCCAGCTCCTCTGGTGAAGAAATCAGGGATAGGACCTGGGAACAAGTATTTAAGAGACCCCAGCTCTGCCCCACTGCACAGTGGCCCTCCAGCCTCTGCACGGCCCATGCAAAGGAAAAATTATGGAAAATGCCCTGCTCATGTTGGCATCACTGCACCAGCTGCACCCCCTGCTCCCTCCCTGCCACCCTCACTCCACAGCACTATCAGCCTGCTCTAGCACCATTTGAAAGGTGCTTGAGATTACTCTGCTGTGGCAAGCACATATTTCCCTCTCTCTCAGGATTTTATTATAGAGGGAGACAGAAGAGANGCATTTTCACCACAATACTCTGCTGCTCAGGTGGCAGCAGAGGGAAGAGCTTTGTCCCAGCTTGGGCAGGAGCTGGCCAGAGACCCCATCCCCGTGCTCTCCTCCCCACTCCCAGCCTGCCCAGCCCTCAGCACTGCACATGGCATGGGGGGAGCCAGGGGACACATCCCTGATGCCCAGCAGCTGCTCCTGTGGTTCACACACTCACCACAAACCCCCAGCTCCTGGGGGAGCCCCAGCACTGGTGTGTGCCTCTGGAAAGACACTGCTGGCCAGAACCTTGCACCACCACCACGGGGACACGGGCACCACCTCTCAGCAGCCCAGGCAGACAATTCTCTGACCAGTGAGCTAAAAACATCTCCTGGCATGTCAGGGAAACCAGAAACCAGAGAGCTTTAAATAGCACTCCTCCCAGCACACAGACTGCAGGGGCTCCTGGGCTCCTGGTGAATTGTGCTCGTTCAGATCTCACCCCCTGACTTTGCTCTGCCTGTGGCAGGGCTGGCACTGCCTGTCTCAGAGGGTGAGCAGTGCTGATGGAGCTGAGCTAGGACAAGGTCTTTGGGCCAGAATTCACTGAGGGCACAGCTGTGAGGTGATGGGTAACTGGAGGATCCTGTGCACAGTTCCCCTGCCTGGGGCATTGACTGTCACTCCCTGCCCTTCACGGCAGCCTCCTGCCCCCTGCAGCAGCAGCAGGAGCAGCTCAGGAGCCTGACATGCACTGGGGCAGCAGAGCTGACAGTTCAGCAGGCTCAGGAGCTTTGGTTCGTCTCTGGATCTGCCAGCTTCGATGATTTCAGGTTTACATGGCAGCAGCATCAGACCACCAGTCAGTAACCACTTGAGGCACACCTGTGTGACAGGAGATGACAGAAGCTACAGCAGGCACGTGCTGCTTTGCATAGCACTTTGGAAAAAATGTTATGCAGGCTCTGCAAAAGCTACCCCACATTCCCATTTGCATCTGAGTGCAACGGAGCTACTGCTGTCACTCTAGAGACATCCATTTGAATGTGTTCCCATCTGAGCACATACTTTCCTTTTATTCCCATGCAAATGAAATCAGCTAAGTAAAATCATGATGTTTGGGGACAGAAAAGGCTTTTTCTCCATTTTGGTAATTACTACTATAGCAAAGACATCCTGTGTTATAGGATACTGTAGCAGTTGCAATTCCTGCAGTGCTGTTCACAAAAATTCCTTTTCCTGAAGGAGGGACACATGTAACAGGTGTGGTCTGGGGCCAATGGAGATCAGAACTCTGCCTTCTGCAGAAAATGCAAACGTAAGGGTACAGCCACGGCAGCAGAGTCATCCTTGGGGCTCCGGATAGCAAAGCCATGAGTCACAGTTACTGCACTGATCGCGCAATTCCCATCTCCTAAGCCTGCTGGGATGACAGCCGCCTCCTTGGAAGGTGTGCCCCACACGGAGCATGGGGCAGGACACGCTTCTCGCCCTCCTCTTTGGCCCTGTTAACTTAATCCTCCCTCTGACGGGCAGCAGAGCCGTCACGGGGCCGTGGTGGGGAGACCAACCCTCCCTGCCTGAGCAGTGCACGGCACATTCTTTACCTCAAAAAAAAAGACCGTGAGTTTTTGTATTATGGCTGAGGCTCTGCTTCATCAGGCATCCTGTGGGGATGGGAATACACCCTGCAGCAGCGTGCAGGGAAAGGCAGAGCCGGATGGGATCCATCCCCTCCCCAGGCACAGGCGGGGTGTGCGGCAGGAGCCGATGGAGGGACCGATGGCTCAGAGCTGGACCCGAGCAGTGCAGCCCAGCCCCAGTGCCCCAGCCCAGCCCGAACACTGAGCTCCTAGGGAGCAGGGATCCTGGAGACTGTGAGACTGTGCGTGTTCCGGGAATGGAAAGAATTTCGTCTAGCTTTGCTACAGCATCCTAACTGCAGAGACGGCATTTACAGGTTCTTGAAACAACATTCTTTCCATGGCACTGAATGGTCCGTAGGAGTCACATAAGGGACCCTCAGCTTCCACAAACACAGCCTCTGGGATATGCCTGTGCCATGGGAATGCCCAAGGTACAGCACAGAGCAGCAGGCACAGGATGGCCAGAGACTCCCCAGATGCTGTTGCCTGGATTCACACCTGCACATCCTCTGCAGGTCACAGCCATGGGCACCAGAGCCTTCATCCCAGGGCCTGCAGGCTTCACACGTCAGGCAGTCTGGGCTCAGAATCCTTCTACATCTCTGTAATGCTCTGGCATGCAACGAAGTGGGGCAGGGTTGGGGTTTTTTATAGGGAAGAAAGGAAGGAAATTAGCAGGATTTCTGTTTGACACGAATATACTTTAACAAGTATGGAGCCTCATGACTTCAAGTGGAAGCTTAGCATCTCTTAAAATAAGCTCGAGGCGTCTTTTAATGTCGGTGCTTAAGAGGGGATTTAGTCACTTGGTTCTAGGAACTCCAATTCGACTCAAGTGTCCAGTATCTGTCGGCAGTTCAGCTGTTATCCAAATAAGGAGAGGGAAAGCCAGGATTTTCCAGCCCTGAGAAACAGCTGTGCTCAGAAGAGGCATGCAATAGGAGGGATAAAATTAATTCCCCTCAGCCCTGGTGTGTGAGCCGCTCCCAGCCGCTGGATGAAGGATGAAGGGCTCGTCCCTCCCACAGGAGCCTCTCGCTAGGCGGCCCCCGAGCCCTGCCAGGGACCCTGCTCTGCCCCAGGCACTTCCAGGCAACCAGAAGGAGATTTGCACGCACAGATATTGAGGCCCCATCTCTTCACACTGCACTTGGAATGGGACATGTGCCTGTGGGGACAAGCGCTCTGGGTGTGTGCACACCTGCACCAAGAGCCCACGTGAGCCACGCACTGGGTGTGTTTGTTCACCATCTCACCAGGGATGTGCCTCAAGTAGCTCCAAAATTAAGCTTTCCACTGTGCTCTTTCCTGTATTAAGGCTGCTGTTGCTCAAATACCATTGCATTCTGAGAGCTGATGCTCTTTTCTTTGCATCACTTGCTCTGTAAAGGGGACAAATCCAACTTAAACTTAGCAGTGGCTTTGAAGCATGAAACACAGTACACTCATCCCTGCTGCCATGCTGGTCTCCATGCTTGACAGTCCTTGCTAATTCCAGAGGGAGCCTGTCCTTGAAAGCCAGCACACCTTTCTGCCCTTCCCAAACGGGTATGGAAATGTCCACAGGAGTGCCAGACACAACTTTTGAGATGCAAATCTCCAACCTGCTTCATGGGAGGCATTAAAAGCTGAATTCACAGAAAACGAGCCTCTGAAATTGTGCTCTGCAGTGCTACCTGTTCTGAAAATATACCAAAAATAAAAGAGGTCTTTGAAACATACTCAGCTGCATTTCTACAATTTAGAAAGACTCTCAGCAAGCTTCACATCCAGCCAGGATTCTGCAGTTTCTGTGAATACCTTATCAATGGCTACAATAACCTCTTTCAGCTATTTGATTATTTTCAGAATATCCCAGCTGACACAAACCTGCCCCACTCCCCACCTGAAGAGCAGTGATTTTAAGAAATTGTTCCACAAATCACAACTGTCTCTGCAGTCCAACTGATCTTCTCAGGATTCTTGGAGCATAGAAAGAGAAGCAAATAAAATCACTCTTTCTCACTTCCTACAGAAGTCTCATTATTCACACCCCAGGAGCAACAGAGAAGCCACTTTATAATCACACATTCACACCACTAAGGAACTCATAACTAGAGAGCTCACTACTGAAGTGGTGACAATTTCCCTGTTTAGCCATATGGCACAGAAGAAATATAGCTCCAGACAGAGCCTTCTGCAGCCCACTGCCACTGGGAGAGCCTCCTTCTTTGCAGACCTATTCATATCTCTGTTAAGCCCTACAGAGTAGTGCCACAAGATACCCAAGTGTCTGGCACACGCTCCCAAAGCTTGAACACCTCTGTAAAAATGAGTAGCACCATCAGGTACATGCAGATGGTTTGCAAAAGACATAATTTCCAAAGTGATTGAATGTTGCTCTCCTGTGTATCTATTCAAGCAGTTTTTTAAACAAAAGACAAGCTGGTACATTAGTGTGATGTAGCAGGCTAGCTCTGCCTCACTCCTCAGTGTAAATTTTTAAATGTACTCCTCCCCTCTACACACACTCTTTGCAATGCCGTGTATTTCAGATCCAGCAGATGCTCATCTTGTTCTTAAAACAGATTTAATGTGTTTTCCATGATCTAAACACCTGGCAAAAGGGCTCTGTGCAGATTTAATACTTTCCTAGCCCTGTGTTAAATTTGTCCTGGTGCTGCATATAGCATAATTCTGCAGCCATGTCAGCTATTCAGGTAATGCCAGAATGTCGTCATTACGGTTTGTGTCAACAGCATGATCTGGATGTACCTTGGGATCATTCTGGTGTTGGGTTGCAAAGGTCCTTGGACTCTTCATTTGGCTGAGTCTAATTCTGTCCACTTCACAAAGATCTAGAGTTACCCTAAGTAAAGGCTGACATTTACATGAGACACCAGGACTGCCAGAATGACTCACCAAGGTAAAACCTTGGCTAGATATTCTTTCAAGGGCGTAAATTGCAGGGTGATGACTTTTCACAGACTCATAGCATCACAGAATGGTTTGGGCTGGAAAGGATTTTAAAGACCATCTCCTTCCAACTCCTTTGCCATGGGCAGGGACATCTTCCACTATCCCAGGTTGCCCCAAGACTCATCCAGACTGGCCTTGGAGACTTCCAGGGATGGAGCAGCCACAGCTTCTCTGGGCAACCTGTGGCAGGACCTCACCATCCTCACAGGGAACAAGGTCTGCTAACCTGCTCTAGAAAACCTCTCTGCTTAGCAAGGCAAACAGAGGCAGAGGAGCAGGTCACACACAGAGCTCCTCAGGATGTGGGATCAGGGTCTCAGAAGTCTGAGAACTGATAGTTACAGAAGCCTGGAGCATCACTCATAAGGAAAAGGAAATGTGCCAGAGAGAAAACAGATACTTCAGAGTGACCTTCCAGTGTTTTCTTGGAAGCTGAATGACCTCCTCTCATTTTTACTGCTGAGTTGGAGAGCCACACACACAGGACAGCTTTGGCCTCCTACAGAAGCCCACTATTTCAACCACGTGAAACCAATTAGTAGTGGCAGAGCTTGTCAGCATTGCAGCCAGTGCCCAAATGCTCTCAGGACATTTACTCTCCCAAATACACTCTGCCCTTTAAAGAAGCACCAGCCATCATCTTCAGCAGGCTTGAAAATCTCCTGGTTTACTAAATATCCTCAGCCCTAAGGTCATTAGGTCTCAATCAAAACCAGGGAATTCAGACTAAAACACTGAAGCTCATAAGCCTTTTATCTGTTCCCATGAACTCTCCTTTACCTAATTCTAATATCAACAGTGAGAGCATCCAACACACTCATGAGAAGCAAACTGTGAAACTGAGGGACCACACAAGAGGAGGTGAGAACAGAGCATCTAACGTGAGCCATGTGTGTGAAGGATGAGTTTGTCTACAAACAGAGGTGCTGCCAGCAACGTGGGTTTCAAGGATGGCTTCTGCTTTTTAGTACACATCTACAGCAGCCAAGAACAAGCAGAATTCCCAGTGATGGGTCTTCACTCAGCTGAACTGACAGGATCTGCTCTGATGAGAGGTTAACCCAGCCTTTCTCCAGCACTGGCAGCTGCAGCAGCCCACAAAGAGCTGCCTGTATTTACTGTGGGAACACTGGCTGCCTGGTGTGTCACAGGGCACCAGGCCAGGCACACTTGCAGCCCTGACAGCCACCATCCCTTGGCCATGGTCTCTGCCACGTCAGGAGGTCTTAGCAGCAATCATCGCATCGAGGAACTGATGCCATGCAACTGAGTAACTGTCTTGAGCACAAATTCATAAGCTGCTGCTATTCCTGCTTAGTGCTAAAGTTCAGTGCCTCTTTCATCATACTGGAAACTTGTCAGGAGCTGCTCTTATTCAGTTCAGTAGAGCAACCTCTCTCCAAGACCTTGCTCCTCACTCCGGACACAGTGTGTGCAGTGCCTCCCGCAGCACCTCACTGTGCTGTGGTCCCACACCACAGATGGCCACAGTCCCCTCTGACAGGGGAACCTCTGTGCCCTCTGTTCCTGTGCATGTTTGGTGCGAGTCCAGACTGATCATGGACCTGGAAACAGAGTGGAACATGAAGAGTGATGGCAGTTCTGAGGATAATGAAGTCTTTTGTTGTGCAGAAGAAGAAGGAGCAATGATCCTCCAATGCAGTTTTGTTAATGGTGTCTCAGGTACATGGGACACTCTTTAAAGCAGATATGTCAGTCCAGGAACTCCTTTCATAATCTGAACATGTCTGATTTTTCATCACCCTTTTTCTTTGGAGGCAAAATAGAAAAAACCCAAATCATCCAATATTCCAGGTCCTGAAAACTGACTACACCAGCTGTTACCTGATAGACTGGAAGGCAGCACTGCACCCAGCACCACAGGAATCTGTGGTGGAGTCCAGCCAGGATTGGTTTGCAGTGGGAACCCAGGGCAACTCAAAAACATTCCCAGGCCCTGCTTCCACATCCAAGGGTTTGGGATTATCCAGCAGCCATTGCATCACAGCACAGCCCTGTTGATGGCCTCATGGTATAACCTTGGATAGGAGCCATCCTTGAACTGCTTGAGAGACATTTATAAATCAAGAGCAACAGCTAGAAATATGAAAGCCATGGGTGATCCAAGTCCATGGGTAACTGTGCCTGGGCCCTCAGGGCTCAGTGACACACTGCAGGTGTGAATGAGGCACACAGGGATATGTTCTTATTTTAACCAGGCAAATCCAACCAGACTGCAAAATATCCATGACAGTAATTGGGTGTCACTGTTATGGAGAGTGCCAGAAAGCAGAAGAGAAAGAGAACAGATCTCAAGTAAATTACTTGCACCAAAGAGCCGTGCAAAGCCTCTGAGGAATTCAGACATGTACATTGATTTTATTTGATAAGATGGGTTATTTCTAGCCTACTGACCTCTTCAAGGTAACTAAATCCCACTCTGCTGAGGTATGTCTGTCTCTCTACACCAGGTAGCCACCTGTAACTCCACCAATATGGCTCCCAGACAGGGTGACAGCCAGTTAAAGATCTCAAATTTGCATTACCCTACATCATGTCTAACAAACGCTGTAAGTGCCAAACTCTGCCATGTGAGATTGACAAGAGTAAGATCCACACCCTGAAGAGACACCCATGCTCTTCTGACTTAGAGCACTGTCAGTGTGCCAGAAAACAACTGCAACCTTAAAGAGAGTTAAGGTGCCAAACCAGGACCTCTCACATCTGGTTCTTCACAGACACAAACACAAAGCAAAACTGCCACACAGGCAGGGGCTCAGGCAAGGAGCTCACAGGGGAACACTACAGTGGCTTTAGCAACTGAGCATTCAACAGCAAACTGCAACAGCAAACAGCAACAGCAAACTGCAGCTCTGCAAGCACCTCCAACACCTTCAGGTGCTGCCTGCACAGCCACAGGCTCAGGCACAGACAGGCCCTGGCTGTATGTGACATCAGCTACCAGACAACAGCGAATTTGATGCCACAGGGGCCAAGAGCAGGAGGGTGGAAGCTGCCCTGATGGATGGGGAATGCAAACCCCAGGGCCTCCTTCTGCTCACGAGGATTGCATCACAGCAGAGAGCAGCAGGGGACCTCCATGGCTCCTGCAGCCAGCAGAACGTTAGTTCAGGCATGACCATGTCTTCTCCTGCCTGGCAAACCAGGCTCCATTCCTTCCCTTCCCCACAGCTGTAGGCACAGGAGCGCTGTCACCTTGTGTCATACATGCTGCTGTCCCTCACCAGGGCCACAGTGCTAAGGCTCACTCCAGAAGCAGAGTGTGTGACAACAGCACTGCTGCTGCTCCTGCAGGGTGCTTGTCAAGGCTGGCCTTTGTCCTGCTGCAGGTGGCCCCAGGGGAAGAAGGGTTGGCATCCTGTGGTACACCAGCAAGAGCAATCCCTCCTGCTATAGCAAAAGGGAAGCAAAGATGAAACCCATAAACCTTTAATTACCATGGTGAGCTATTAAAATCTCAATAACTACTTTTTCTGTGTCAATCCAGTATGCTACAGTCTTTGTGCATAAACCTAGCAGCTGGTTTATGAGGTTCCATTTTCACTTTCACTAAAGTAACAAGGGTTTTTTAGACTTTCCCATCCAAATACAGGAAAACCCTAGTTCCAGCATGAAGCCAGGTTTCCCATGTAACTTGGGTCTTTTATAGAGGTCTGTATCAATAATCTTGTTAAAGTGTCTCCATGTTCTGGTGGTGACCTGAGCCTACTCTCAAGTACTCAGGATGCTTCCATTTCCTCTGGCACCTCTGTGTGACCCCAACCAGCCTACGTTCAGTTCACAAAACAGTCACTGCTGTGTTGTAAGGAAAAGGAGATGGTTCTAAACACACACTGCTTTATGTTTGTCTCTGCAGGTTCTTAGGGTAAATCCGAAGGCTAAGCCTCCTCGCAAGTCTCACATCCTGTCGGGGCCAGAGGAATGTCACAGTAAGTGATCCAGATATTATTGGATCAAGTATACTCAGCCTCCCAAAGCCTCTGTCTCCGTTCTGTCCTGTTTTTCCCCCATACACTAGGTAAAAGCAGAGAGCCACCAGTGTCTTTCTGTCCATTGGTTCCTCAGCCAGCGCAGTCTCTCACAACCATTCAGTTGACCAGAGTTACACCACTTTAATTCAGCCTTATCCACTGACACTCAAAAAGCAGCTTACACATGTTTTAAATTATTATTTACATCATTCTAGAAATATTTTGCAAGGATCAGCTCAGGCTCATTTTCAGCAAGAGTCTAAGAGGCAAGGGTCAGCATGGATATCAAGTCTGGACCCCAAGCTCTGGGAAAAGGCTTTCTGGCTTGGAACATTTCCTAGTCAGAATTGCCAGGAACTGATGGAGCAGGTGACAGAGCTGGAAATGCCCAAGGGGCTGCCACAGTTATACTTCAAAGATTCACTTCACAGCAGAGAGCTGGTTTAGAGCACTTATGTGGCCAAGAGCTGGGAAAGTCAGAACACCTAGAGACAGATTCACATCTGAACCCAGGCTGGGAGGGAAAGAGATGAAAACATGGGTTATTACAAAGATAAGGTTATAAAAAAAAAACCAGTGTCACAGCAAAACAAACCCAAGCACTTCAGTTGCACATTTATATGCAAGACACGTGGTTCCAAAGCTAAATGAGACAGAGATGAGTGCACATCCACACTCCACCATGGAACAAGGACATATCTGGCACTGCAAATATTTGATCATCTCAAAACTTTCTTAATCAGTGGCCTTACTGGAACTTCTGTGACAGCTGAGCTTTAACAGAGGATGTCAGGACAGTAGAAAAATCCTGCTCATTTCTCTACGTTCAGCCTCACTGTAGCAACCACGGACAGAACCCTAGCCAGGGAGTGCCAGACCTGGGACCAGCTAAACCAGGTCAGGATCTCTGTAGGAGGGGACAGCTACTTGCAGCAGCACTGATCTTTACACAGAGATGTGGGCAATTAATTGGCTTAAAGCTCTGAGCAACATTTACTGGTTATCAGCTCCTCTGCCCACTAACTTGGTGTCTGCAGGCCAGGGAGCTGTTTCCTCTTGAAGCACCTGAGTGGAGGAGACTCTGCACGGGTTATTTATTAGCCCAGAACAGGAACAACAGATAAAACACTCCGAATCTTCTTCTCCTTCAATGGAAAGTGCCAGCAACACAGCCAGGTTTCTGCATGTGAAAAATTCAATCTATAAAAATCTCTTTTCTTTGCCATCTAGATGCAGAGTCCCTCGCTGAGCCTGTCTGGGTCTGCCTATGGAACCACACCTGTGTTTACAAAGGTAAAAAGCACAAGATGTCTGAACAACGCAGCCCTGCCACTGCCAGCATTAGATTTTGCATTTTCTTGTTCCATCAGAAGGTATTTCTAGGCTGGAATATTGGTTCATTTACAATTCAAAAATGCTAGCATACTTTGTTAGTGATGCTATCAAACTAGCATCTTAATTGGTAAATGATCCAGACAGAACCACTTACAGGAATTAATCTCATTTACTTCCTGCAAAGGAAGCTGAAGTGGAAACCTCACTTTGTAACCACCCTTATTATGTTGCATCCAGTGGAACAGAAGTTTTTCTTGTATTTGTGTCTTTATTTAAATGCACAAGCAAGGCTTTAATGAGTGTTGCTCTTCTGGTGAAAAAATTTCCACTCACAACCCACTGCAAATGCATTTAGAATTCAGACAACTGTTGTAAGTAAAATGAAAATACAGGCGAGACCATCTTCCTCCCTGAAGGGTGTATCATTTCCTAATAAATGCCTCAGTGGGGAAATACTTAGATCAGGCATTTAACACAAATATTTTCTCCTCCAGGGCCTACAAAACATAAGAGCCACCAAGGGTCAGCTGGTGGTGTTTGAGTGCCGTGTTCACTCCACACCCACCCTGCAGGTGCACTGGTACAGGGAATATGATCAAATCGTGGATTCTGCCGATTTCCGAATCCTGAGGAAAAGTAGGTGCTGCTGCAGCTGTGTGATGCACAGATATTCCACTGGGACAGGGACAAGACAGCAATGAGAACTGCTATAAAAATCAGGAGATCATTCACAGAAGCAGAGTTAAGTTTGCAGTATCAGATGACCCCAAGTCTCAGGCTGCTGCGCAGTCTGCACTTCCTCTGGCAGAGCGTGAGTGGGTCAGGCACAACAGGGGAGATTCCAGGCTGCTAATTATTAATGACAGCCCTGCTGAGCCATGGAGCCATTGCTACCATGTACTAGAACTACTGATGAACTCGGGGGAAAAAAGCATAACCTCATTTCAAAGAATTTCTTATACTGCCAGGCATGAGGTCAGAGCTCCAGAGGGCCAAACCCACAGCAACCAACTCCAAATTCAGTAGAGCTCTTTGTGTATCACCTCAGTGGAGCTCTTTGTGTATCACCTCAGTGGAGAGGTGTTTGTACCACCAGGTTCCCCAGCCACACCTGAGCTTTCCCTATCCACATGCTGTGATGGACAGAAAAGGAGATGGTTTCCCTGCAACCAGGGTGACAGCTGAGGTGGGGAAGGGAGTGAGGGCTGAAGGGTTTGGGGTTTTTTTCCATTCTGACATTATAATAATTTAAATTCTTTCTCTCTTATCTTGAGCAGAGGCTTGTTCATCTGCAGTTCCTGGTAAGTACACTGTGCATTTTTTGTTAGACTCCTCACCACACTCAGTATTTCCCACCCCATCCAAAATAAAACAATGTCCAAAGGTAGCCAGAAGACAATAGTCAGTCAAGCCAAGAGCTTTCAAGTTCTTAATTTTGCTGCAAGCACCCAAAAAGCCCTGATTTTTTCCACAACACTTGGAAAAAGGTATCAATCCTTTTACATTCAGCCAATGAAGAGTACCCTGTGCTAAGAGAAAGCATATCAACCATTCTGACGTATAATCTTTTAAACTTGTGCAAGAAATGACAGAATTTAGGAAAAAAAAAAAAAAACAAAGCCAAACCACCAACAAAAAACCAAAAACAACTAAACAAACAAAACCTCCACCACAAAAAATGTGCTTTGCTCCATTATGTCACAGGAAGAGTCTTTAATCTTGCTCCTTCTAAACCCCTCGACTTCCTATGCCCTCTACATCACTTTTTTGCACTTTATTAGTGCCAATCCCCATCACTAAGTAAAGAGTCCTGTAAAGAGCAGTTCCTACAGGTTAACATTTGCCTCTTGTGCTACAATATCATGCCTGAATCTCTTATTTCAGAGGAAGTCTGCACCCTAGTTATTACAGAAGCTTTTCCAGAAGACTCTGGAATATTTAAATGTGTTGCTGAAAATGAATTTGGGTCTGCAGCATCCAGTGCACATCTCTCTGTTTCCCCAGGTAAGCACACGGATCTGTGTGTTGAGCAGCTAAGCACAAAAGAATTTGCTGCTGCTCAACATCAGGCAGAATCACAGATATTTCCCAAGCAGAAGCCAGACCCAAACAATTCTGTAGGCTCAAGAGAAGAGAAATGCCCAAAACATGCAGTCTGCTTGGGTATCTCTCAAAGCTGGATGCAAGTTGTTCTGTGTTTGTGCTTTTGGTCCCTCTTCTTCCTGGGTCAAGGATGACAAGGTGGAGATGCTGTTCCCTCTCTCAGAGGAGTCTCATCCCTGAGCTTCATCCCTCCAGGGATTCCAGCTTGTCCCAGCACATTGGCTGTGTCTATACCTTGTTTATGGTAGCACCTGACCCGTTTGGCTCATGCTGGAAGCCATCTGCAACCAGAACAGCAGCTGGCACATACCCAGATCTCACCAGCCCTGCAAAAGTCAGGTTTGGCTCATGCAGCTGTGCAGGTTTCAGTCTGTGCAGAGCAGAATGAGCCTCATCCTCCCGCTCAGACATTGCAGTTTCCCATCCCCTGTTATTGCAGTGCTGTACTGGTGAGCCACCACTGCTCCCTGCCTGACATGGGGACAATTCTATTTCCAGGAGCTAAAGAGCTGGAAAGCTTTGGAGGTGCTGCTCCCAGGCCAGCTGTGCAGGTCACTATGAAGAAACCCACCTTCCCCAGGAGCAGCCAAGCAGGAGCCAAGGACCGTGGGGCAGCTGCTCTGCCATCCTACAGCCCAGAGAGCCCCGGGCTGGGCACTCGGGCAGCAGCCTCAGGCTTTGGCCAGAAGAACTCCAAGAGCCAAGCTGAAGATTTCCATGGAGCTTATGAGAATTCACCTCGGGCCTCGCCTCTGCGGTAAGACAGAGGGAAAATCACACCCCTGGGCCAGCTTTGTACAACACTTAAGGCATGAACTGTGCACTGATCCCAGCTGCACACTGCAGGGCCCTTACCCTGACAGGGGTCAGGCACAGGCAGGAGCCTGAGCTGTTTGCCTGGGTGACAATGACAAGGTGCAGCACCAGCCTGGCAGGTCACAGCACCGTGTGTGACCAAGTGTGCAACCACCTAAAGCTCCAGGGAAGGGCCTGAAGTCGTTTGCAGGAGTGCCTGTCTGTGACTAACCTAAAAGCATCACTCCAAATAATTGTCCTCTAGGAGACCTTTGGCTCCACAGCAGAGCATGAGGCAAAGCTCACAGTACCTGGGAAATCTCAAGGCACAATTCTGTTGCCACCACCTTCCTTGGTGGCCTTGGCCAAGTGGCATCACCTCAGGTTTCTGTTTCCTATTCTGAAAGACAGCAGTAAAACTTGAGATCCTGTAAGTGTGGTGCAGACAGGACCTGCAAAGCACTCTGTGGAGGAAAAGCACTGAAGCAGTGACCCACTGGATAGAAGGAAAGCTGTCCCATGCCATGGCAGGGACACTCCCCACTCAGGAGATCTTCCCCCAGTAATTAAGTATTCCATTTTATAACAAGACTTGATCCAATTACCATCCCAAATGCAGCTCTCAAGTCACTGTATGCTTGTTGCAGTCTCAGTTATCCTGTTTGATTGCTCCAGAGAAACAAATCAGGTTAGAAGGCATAGATTGGTGACATCATCCCCATTTCTGAAGGGCTTCTCAAGGGTTTATAGGTGTAATGATGACCTCGAATGGTGACAGTTCAGCCATCCAAGCCCAGCAGAGGATTCCCTCAGTCCTGTTAGGGACAGGGAGAGCTACGTGGGGGCAGACGTGTGCCTGCTCTCCCAGCTGACTGCCAGCCTGCAGCTGCAGTGATCCTGTTACAGCCTGTGCAAAAGGCTGTCCCTGACAGAAACCATTCCCTGGCTTAGAGATTATTTTTGGATGTACTCAGCCATTTTAACAATTCTGAACAGCCTCCTTCAAACTTTACCACAGGAGAGATCATATTTCAATATAGATGTCTCCATGCAGGAGAGTTACTTTTTTGCTAAATCACTGAGTAAAAATGGTTTTCTTCAATAACCAGCATGCAGATCATTAAGAGGAAGCTCTCAGTTTGGCTTCAAGCCCTTCTATGAAATCCAGGATTGCTCCAGGAAAATCAGCTGGGACCCTAAGCAGACCCTAATGCATAAAGGGATTTACCATGCCACCAAAATCAGCTATGTAATAGCTTTTTAAAATGTAGATTACATATACGTATATATAGAGATAGATATATAAATAAATGTAAACAAAAACATTAGCTAGTCCAGACTTTGGACACATCTCAAAATACAGAGAGAAACTATTAAAATTTCTAGATATATCCCTCTATGAGAATTTAAGTACCTTTAAATCCCACAGACATACTGCCAGGTGCTTTGAAACATCATTATGAATGTGACTCAGCATTGTAAATGTTGCTGTTACCTCAAACTCAGCAATCATGGCTAATGGCTGGCTGTAAAATAACTGTCTTGTTAGTCAGATTTAGCATATAATTCCCTCATGTAGTGTATGTGGTTGCAACTGTATTACCAAAGGCAAATACCAACAAAAGCAGTGATGACAGAACAAAGCCATTACTGGGAATAACTATAAAATGAATGAAATCCTTGTGCCCATATTCTCCCAATTATTGCCTAGCAACAGGCACTCCACAAAAGCCAGAGAATGCAATTCAACAAGATTGTCACTACCAGCTACTCCTTTCTGAGCCCTTTACACCTGCAGCTGTGTCCTCAACAGCCTTGAAGCAGAATAAAACCATTGTTGATTACTAACTTCATTAGAGAAATTCAATCCAAGCAAAAGAAGAGGCTTCAAGCACTGATATACTGCCAGGTATTTTAGGTAGCTTTTAAATATCTTAATTAATAAGCAACAGATCCTTAACTCTTCTTCTAGACATTTTTGCTATAGGACTCAAGCAGTGAGGAGAAAGAACCCAATCAGAAGCAGCAGGGCACCATTCTTAGAGAGTAAACTGAAGCAGGACAGAAAAGCTGATTTCTGACGCCTCGCAGTACTGGTCACAGTACTATTAAGTTACTTGGCACAGGAGATGAGATTTATCCCTCTGCCTTCATCAGTTCAGCTTCCAGTTCTTTCACCTTTTTTCCTACCTTCTGGATGTCACGTTTTCCTGTTCCTCCTCTTTCACACAAGCTGTCCCGGTTGTGTCCACTCTTCTAAGTGTGTAAAACTCTCCTTAAATTGATGCCTCGCAGCCAACTTCAGTGCTAAGTTGAGGTTGGTGGGAAGCCAGGGAGCCTGTCTGAGCAGGAAGCCTGCCCCTTACCGTGCTCACAGCTTCCTGCAGGGCAGTGATCATGACCCAGGTACCTTTTATTTAGTAGTCGCCTCTCTCTGTGCAAACCGCCTCTTTTTAATTATTTTTCTTTTCTCTTTTCTTTTTTTTTTTCTTTTTACGGAGATGGCAAATTACCTCTCAGACAAGTAGGGACGAACTCCTCCCTTAATCACTTTGCATGCGAGAAGTTTATATAAATTAGCACTCAATTAACACCTGCTCTGTAGTTTTACCTCACAAACGATGGGGCGATGTTTAAACACAAACACTAGAGGTGGATTAAGCTCCTGAAGATCGTTGTGCTGACAGACTCACGGGCACGGAGGAGATGGGAGCAGCTGAGAGCCCACACGCAGCCCAGCTGCGGGACTTTCGGGCTTGGGGTGTTGTTAAACTATAGGCGATGGTTGCCAAAGTATAATTAAGATTTTTAAAACACTATAATGTTAATTTAAGATGTAATTAGGGATTGAAGCTGGTGATGAAAGGGATACGAATCACCTAAGCTGCCAACGGGATCTGCTGCTGTTCTGGTGAAAACACCACAGCTGCATTTTTTATCCATGTAAATAGCTGTAATAACAAACACAAACAGCAAATTATTAATATTTTCCGTATTTTTGTCATATTCTTTCCACAAGGCTAGTTTTGTTACTCAGTTTATGACTGCTCAGACACATCCATGAGCAATGTCACTGCTCCTGACCGAGCTCTGTACAGGAGCGGGGTGTGGGTGGCCCCGGCGCTGGGGGAGGTGACCCTGGGCACGGAGGGAGGGCTCGCTCGGGTCTGCGGCTGGGGACATTTAAATCACGTTCAAACCTGGCTCTCGAGTGTATGTTGGTTAAGTGCATAGCCTTAAAATCAGTACCAGAGTTTTTTCACTACAGAGACAATTAGCTACAAACAACTAGTAAATGAATTAAACAAGGAATTTAGACCCACAGAATGATTTGGGCTGGAAAGGACCTTAGAGATGACCTTTTTTTCTGCCATAGGCAGGAACACCTTTCACTAGACCAGGGTCTTCAGGGCCCCATCCAACGTGGCCTTGAACACCAGGGATGGGTCAGTCACAGCTTCTCTGGGCAAGAATTTCCTTGGGATAACAAAGTGGGATTTC
>VXBC01013215.1:37236-103539 GCA_013399945.1 Ploceus nigricollis
AGCAATGTCACTGCTCCTGACCGAGCTCTGTACAGGAGCGGGGTGTGGGTGGCCCCGGCGCTGGGGGAGGTGACCCTGGGCACGGAGGGAGGGCTCGCTCGGGTCTGCGGCTGGGGACATTTAAATCACGTTCAAACCTGGCTCTCGAGTGTATGTTGGTTAAGTGCATAGCCTTAAAATCAGTACCAGAGTTTTTTCACTACAGAGACAATTAGCTACAAACAACTAGTAAATGAATTAAACAAGGAATTTAGACCCACAGAATGATTTGGGCTGGAAAGGACCTTAGAGATGACCTTTTTTTCTGCCATAGGCAGGAACACCTTTCACTAGACCAGGGTCTTCAGGGCCCCATCCAACGTGGCCTTGAACACCAGGGATGGGTCAGTCACAGCTTCTCTGGGCAAGAATTTCCTTGGGATAACAAAGTGGGATTTCGGGACGTTCAAGCACATTGCAGCGGTCCTTGCTCGCTGCTCCCTGGCGGTGCTATGGGCAGAATATCTGCTTTCCTGTTCAAAAGCTGGCGACTTCTGCAGCTCTGCCCCTTCTGCTTGAGCCAGGGACGCTCCCGGCGGTGCCGAGTCGCGGCCGCTGCCCCTCGGGGCCGGGACAGAGCCGGGTCGGCCGGGACAGAGTCGGGTGAGCAGGGCCAGAGCAGGGACAGAGCCGGGTTGGCAGGGATGGGATAGAGCCGGGCCAGAGCCGGGTTAGCAGGGACAGAGCCGGTCCGGCCGGGCCGAAGCAGCGGGGCCCGCGGTAGCGGCGCTCGGAGCGCCGGGCGGTCCCGGCGCTGCCCGCGGGGGATCCGCTGCCCGCGGGCACCTGCCCAAGTCCCGGCCCCGGCCCTTACACAGCGCCCGGCTGCGGAGACTCTTATTGTGACAGCGGCGGGGGCCGGCGACAGGCCGGTCCCGCGGTGTCACCGCTGGCAGCACATTAAAGCCTCCGGGCTCGTACCGCCGCGCAGAGGGCGGCTATGACAGTGAATGCCCGTCCTTCCCAAAATACCGGCCTCGGCCCAGGTGACAGCTCCTAGGCTGTAGGTAAGGTGCTTGTTGGGGTTTTCTCTACGTCACTTTGCTGGTTAGGGAGGTGGCGTGAGGGACTGCTGGGAATGCTGCGGTGGAGCCGTACCTGGAGGGTGCGGCGCTGTCACAGGGAGCGTGGGCGGCAACAGAGCCAAAAACATGGATTTGTTTTTCAACAGGCAAACTGTCCCTGTTACTACTTACTGTTTTCATCTTGTGACGTCAAATGTCTCTTCGGATTTATGTTTTTTCCCTCCCAAATCAAGGTGGAACGATTTGCGGAAAACATGGCTTATCCCTCGCTGTGAGAAGTGACGCTGTGCACCGGAGCTTGGTTAAGTGCAGTGTGCTAGAAAACAAAGTAAACGCTGGTTGCTGTCCACAGCCTGTGGTACAGTGAATGTACAAATCCGTGCACAGTTAGTGATATAAAAACACGATAAAGACAAGACTGAACGAGTTTTCTGCACTAGTGAATGAGGACATAGTGTGGACATGCTCCAAAAATTTGAGCCAGCTTCAAATTCCAAGAGTATGACAAGGGAAAAGTTAGGGAATTTTTACTATAAGGCCTCTGTTTATTTACAACTAATTCACAACTAATATTGATGATTACCTGTAGGAAATGAAAGCCTTGAGTCCTTAATATCAGAGCAACGTCTCCACTTATCTCCCCCCATGGGAATTTATGACCTCGTGGAGCCCTTCTCTGGGCTCTCCAACAAGAGGAATACAATATACTGGGTATATATAGCGGTGAAACAGCTGATCTCAGTGGGGCAAGATTACAATTTTTTCCAGCACATGTAACTGTGGGGATTTATATTCTTTTTTTTTTCTTCTTCTTCTTCTTTTTATTAGTGGGTTTATGTTTATTTCGGGGGATTATTTATTTATCCTGGAGCTGAAGTCATTTGTCCATTTTAAAAAGCTTGCTAAATAAAACTCACCCAGGTTTTTAGATCTCAAACACCTGCAAAATAAATCAGGACTCTCAGCAGCTCAGCTTGCCCTATCTTATCTTGCAGCTCATGTCATTCTGGCAATTAGCAGCCTTAATAGCAAATCTCGGGAAATCACCTCAAACAGAGACACGCAGTCCTTGGCATTCTAATCCCAAATCTCAGCTGGATATTAGAAGCTCTGAATTCAAAACCCATTAGAGAAGAAATCAGGAGATTTGGTTTCAAAAGTTTAGTTTTAGACTTGAAAGTGAAACTTTCATGCTTCCTTATGGTACAAGGAATTTCTTGGCACAGAAGCTGGTTCTGGGGAATAGTACATTTAGCATTTTGACAGGGCACAAAACAGCAGGATCAAGGGATCTTTAGTTAAGATGATACGTGGGAAATTACCTGGCTTAGCAGTAGTATCTGCATGTATCTGTACCTTTAGACAGGTGGTTAACCAATTGCTATTTCCTTTAGAATTTACTGGGCTCTGGCACATAAAACAAGCCCAGTGATCATTGCACCTGAGCCAGACAGACTGTGTTGCTTGTTACTGTAACCCAAAATGCTCATACAGTTGTAGGACAGTTCTAACAAATCCTAAATAACTTTAAGTTCAAGCTTTAATTTCGTTGAACTTTAACTTCTTAGTGTTTGGATTGCCAGTGACTGCTCAGAACGCAGTATTTGGGTGATTCAGCTTGTGACGTACAATTTATTTTATCTGTATTGTCTTCCTTAAGGGAAAATCCACTCCAAGAAAGCCTCTATTCTGCAAGGCAAGGGTTCCACTCTATCCAGGAGCCCAGCCAAGAAAACTTTTGTGGTCTGTCACCTAGCTTTTACCAGCCACCTATCCAAAGCCAATTATCACCAACAAAAACCCAGGACAGCCGTGAAACCTCTCCTATGAGTGTCCCTAATCTCCCATCCGTTTCCTCCATGTGCCAACCAACCATGTTTAACTACGAACGTCCAAAACACTTTATTCAGTCTAAGAACGTGTGTCAAGGGCAACAGCAGCCTCCAGGACCTGCAGCCTCTACAGATTCAAGCAGAGAAATCAAACAGTCCTCCATCCTCATCCAGCCTCGTAACCCCAGCGGGCAGAAATTCTCCTCCTCGTCATCGCTGAGCTCTTCAATCACTCTCTCCTCGCCCTCCTGTAGTGCCCCTAAGGAATCCACATATCCCATCACACCTGCATCTGCACAGTCTCCTGCTAGCTCATCATCGGGGCAGCGGCTCCTACCCGCGCCTAACCAATCCCCCGCAGCCTTCCTGTGCTCCGTGCTCCCCGCGCAGCCCGACTTTAACAGCCCAGCTCCTTCTCCCGTGGAACCTCAGTAAGTACACACAGCCCTCTAACCTGCCTGCTTCCCCTGGCCTGGCCTTCCCCAGCACTGACCACCCCAAACCGTGCCCTGCAAAGCTGTGCCCACGCACAGCTCCCGCTGCCTGCTGGTGTGCAAGGCAGAGCCTGCATGGCTCGGGTTAGGAGGCTGTGCTTGCCCTTGTGTGGGAATTAAACTGCACAGTGGGCATGTCACAGGCTGCTGGGTGAGTTTTCTGGAGCTGGTTTGAATTGTTTAGTTTGATTTGACAGAAATCTCTTAAGGTTATTTAGAACAGAAGGCAGGCACCCATCTCAAATTAATTTCTTTCCAAAACATGTCTTGACAGGGGGAAGGCAGTAGTATTCCCCACACATAAACAACTTAGACAGTCCTAGTAAGTCTCAGCAATATTTTCAGGTTCCACATCATGATGTGGATCTAAACTCACCTACAATACCCCTTTTATTAATCATACATGCAAAAGAAAGGCAGCCCCTTGAAAATTTTACCCCTTTAGACCACAGAATAAATTCTTTCCTAAATATGTATTATATCATTTTGCCTTTGGGCTGCAATCCAAATATCTTCCAAGGTCAGTGAGATCTCAAAGGGAGCTGGGCTTTGCCTTCTCACCAACTTGTACTCCTGCCAATATCAGCTGGAGGTCCTGGGGAAAGTCAGGGTACAATACGCACAAAGTGAGATATTGGAAAGTTGATAGGGGCAGGGGTCCTGCTAACTTGGATATAAATCCAGGTTTAAGTGTCAGTTTGCATTCAGGAAATCAGAATATTTCTGTCTGTGTTCTGAATCACAGCACTGAGGGAAGGGGAAAGGTAAGATGGGCTGGGTTAACTGGGGAGCATTTCCTGAAGTCCTGCAGGAGTGTGGGGGGTTTGGGACACTGCTGGAGAGACTGCTGGGGTTTGTGTTTGTAGTGTGGGGTTGTTTGTTTCCATAGCAAAGGGCTTGGGTGCCTCACTATGCTTTTCACATAAGCTGCTCTTAAATGCAGCACGCGGTGAGTTGAGAAATTATTTTCCCAATCACGCTACTAATGGGCAAACAGGGACATGAGGTGTATTCATCTGTGGGGCAAATCACTCAAGTTTTAAAGTTGTAACTCACAGTAAGTTATTAAGTCCAAGCAGTGCTGGAAGTATTCTGGAATTATAACCCTTCTACTCTAGTCTAGTCAGCAGAACAAATTCCCAAGCGACAGGAGGAAGAGGATTTGGAATAGAAATAATTTCTGAACACAAGTGCAGCATATGAGGCCCCAGTGCAGATCACAAACCAGGTCAGAGCCCGTCAGCCCAGAGTGCTGTGACCTCCAGCAGACCTTTGCAACCCGTTCTGATGGATGCTCCTCTTTTCCTGGCACCTTTCAGAATCAAATGCAGTGTCCAGCTCCGGGAGCTGTCTGTACCCCGTGGCTATGGATGGCAGGGTCACTGTGTGAGGGGCCACACAGGATGCAGACATGCTGAACAAGTGCTGTGGGAGGACACTCAGTGACTTGGCTGCACCATGGGGCTTCTTCCCCTTAAGGTTTTGATACTCAATTGCCCAGCTTGGCCTGTTCTCCTCCCAGATGCTGTGTGGGTTCATCTGAACCACAGCTCTTAGGAGGCAGGTTCACACTTTCCTGTGCATTCTGTGAAGCTGTAGCAAATAATCCAGCAGGCCTACAGGAATAACTTTGTTTTCTCTTCCTGTATGAGTAGTTACTCACAGCCCATGTATAACAAACAAGCCAGCATCAACTCTATGCAGAAGACATCAGACCAAGAAATTCGAGGAACAAAGGAGGCCCTCATTCAGGACTTGGAAAAGAAACTGCGATGCAAAGACAGCCTTCTGCAGAACGGCAACCAGGTAAGGGACCAAGGAGCTCTCAGGAGTGCAGGCAGGCTGCAGGCACTGCTGCTACTGCCCCAGGGGCTGGAGCCTCCAGACTGAGCTAAAAGCAGAAGGAAATGCAGGAGCAGCACTGCTCAAAGACCTTTACTCAGAACCTCAACAGATCCCACAAGAGCAAAAGCCATTTATGACCGAAATATTCCTTCGATGTGAAAGAAAAAGGAACAGGTTTACAGCTGTGGCACAAATTTGAGCTCTCTTCTGGGGATCCTGTTGAACATCACATCCACAGAAAATTAAAAATCTGAGGAGAATGCCTCAGTTGTCTAGATATGACTACAACCTGGTTTTCAACACTGGGGTTAATAAACATCTCAAAACCATTAGAACCTGAGGAAAAAATGGAATATTTGAAAGTTCATTCTAGGGACCACCACCAAATGGGGTAATTTTTTTCTTTTATATGAACAACAACAAATGAAAGAAATTATATGAGCTTTTATCATAAAGCCTGTCTCCTCTAAGAAGGCCTCTTAGTCTCAGCACTTATTTATTTATTCTGCAGAGGGTCACAATAGAATCCTCCTTACCAAGAAATAAAAATCTGGGGGAAAAATTTGCTACCAGTAGGGAAGCCCACTGCAGCAAGCTGGAGCAGGCAGGTTTCTAATGTGGGAACCTTTCTGCTGGCTGGAGGCAGACTGGTAAAAGCCCAGTGTTAAAAGTTTCCATCCTTTCCCCTGAAGCAGAAAGGAGTATTTTCATGATCATCAGTGAGAACAGGTTTGTGTCATACATGTAATTTTAAATACTGAATGGGCAAACAGATAGGTCAAATCTGACTGAATATGCCCCTAAACAGGAATGTCCTATGTGCTGTAAGAAAGCTTGTCATAGCTTTTCTTCCCATAGGAAGCCAGGCTAAAAATAAGTCTTATGCAATCACCACTGTGTCCTCCTCCCCTTGTCCTCCAACAGCGTCTGAGCCAACTGGCCAATCTCAGCCACACTTGACACACACGTAAGGACCTCAGGGATATTCAGCTCTCACAGGTTTTGCTAAAGGTCTTGTGCTCTCTTCTAAAGAAAAGTCCCACAAGGCTCCCAAACCTCTCCCCACCCAGCAGTAGACACAGGTGTATCTGTACAGAGCAGAAATTCAGTCAGAGCTCGCCCTCGTGTCACAAAATCCAAACCCAAGCGAAACTTCGTGGGCAGCAAAGTGTCAGGTGTTCTGGTGCTAACATACTTCTCCAAAGTAACCCAACTGACAGAGCTTGAATTTAACTCTGCTCATTTTTATCCCTGTGTGCCACATCCAGAGTTTAGGAACTGACTGAGTTGTGCCTGAAACGTGTCCTTGCCTCCTCCCCAGACAGCTCACAGCATTTCACCCTGCAGATGTGCTGGCATAAACCTCCCCAGTGCCTTCAGGGGCAGTGGTGCTCCCCTCTGGCTGTGCCTGCTTCTGGTGTGGCTCTTGCTTTTTTGGGAGCATCCATCATGCCTCCAGCTCCACAGCTGAATGACTTGGGAAGTTTTCCCAGCTCTAACAGAAAGGTACCCTGGGACTTACTCTGGCTTCTGTGGATGATGCCATCAGCTACCCATAAATAATCCCAGCAGAGAAAGAGGAGGAGTGGAAGGCCACAGATGGCATTAGGGAGGCTTTGATGAACAGGCAGTTTAATCTTTTATGCATTTCAGTGCTGTATATATTGAGGCTGACTTCAGTTGGCATCACAGACTGCAAACCCTCTGGGCCAGACGTGGGGCTTCTGGTCAGCTCCTGCTTCCATTGACAACATCCTGAATTTGTGGCATATTAATGTGCTCTTAACAAGCTGATCTGAAATACTAAATGGACATCTGACCAGAATTCCTCTCCACTCTGCTATCAGCGACTGACTTATGAGGAGAGAATGGCTCGCAGGCTGCTGGGACCAGCGAACGCTGCCTCTGTGCTGGACACACAGGGTGAAGACAGCATGCAGAACGCACAGGTAACTGGGGACCTGTCTCCAGAGCAAGCATTTCCTGTGGTTGTGCTGTGGCCTGCTTGTACCTGGGTGGGGCAGAGATGGGGTTTGTTTGGTGCCAGTGCCGGTGAGGGGTGGCTCTCAAAGGCAGAGCTCTCTGTGGCAGGGTTTGGTGTTTTCTGGTGTTTTCACAGGGTGATGGCAGAGGGGGAGAATTCAAGCACCATTCCCTTGCTGTGCCTGAACTGTAGGAATGACCTCTCCAGGGAGGAATTCCAACAGCTGCTGCACAGCACAGCACCCAGTGCCTGTGACAGGCAGGGAGCAGCACCAGGAGGGAGCCAGGTACCCACTCCCAAGAGCCTGAGTGCAGGCTTGGCCAGGACAACAAGATTTACACCTGTCACTGTTGGGAATAAGTGACATTGGCTTCAAGAGGTCATGGCCTTGGGCTGGGATTGGTTGGGTTTTAGCCCTTGCAGGGGGCTGCAGCCATTAAGAGAACACAAAGCAGTTATTTCAGCAGCCCACATGCTGATAGACAAGAATCTATCACTACTGGCATCTTCCAAAGTGTTTTACTTGGAGGCTTGCATCATTCGTTGGTTATTCAGGCCAGCTAGAAGCTCTCTTTGACACTTCTGTGCTCAAAGTTAGTGGAAATGTCCGTGGTATGGCACTGGGCACCTGTGCAGGAAAGAAAACACCCCTCCTGCTGCAAGCAGCAGAGAGCCAGGAGCAGGCACACACCTGCCAAAGAGCCCTCAGCAAAACTCCTGTGTGGAACAGACACTTTAGATCACAGCAAAGGAGGAATACACAGTTTGAGCTATTTCCCCCCAAATCTGGCAAGACCAGGAAAGAAGGAAAAATCATGAATGTCAGAGAGCAAGGGAAGCCTCATCTTTTGCAGAGAACAAGGAAATATTCAGTCAAAACAGGATGACTGACAACTATTCAGGATGTGTGAAATGCTGCTTTAAATAAAGAACATTGGAAGCAGAGATTGGCTTATGTTTGGGACATCTTACTTCCATTGTTTAGTCTTATTTTTAAATATTGTGGTCACTGATGGATTCAGCCTCCTGATTGCTCAGAACTTAACTCAGTTCATGTAACAGGTCATTAGAATCATCAGCAACTTCACCACTACAGCATAATTTCACAGGACAAGTAATAGCTGTACAGAACTTGTGTGAATGAGCAGAAACAGGCAATTGCCTTTGGACTCCACATGGAACTCAGCCCAGCAAAACCCTCATTCATGTAACATTTCCCCTGAACTTAAAACTGCCTCCTTGCTTGAAGTTTAAACCCAGGCTTAAATGTTCCACAGGACTGGGCTGCAGAGCACAGAACCAAACACTGGGATGGCTCAAGGCAGACACTCCAGAAATTTCCATGCAGCGTTTGCTCTCTCTGACTCCATTGCTAAAACGAGTCGCTGGCACCAAACTCTGTCGCGTTTTCCAAACATCCTGGCTCCTAACAGGAATCAATCCTGGGTACTTTAGCAGATTTAGCCATGTGATTGCAGAGTTGTCAGCGAGCTTAGCTGGTGCTGTGATCTAGAAAGAAAAGTATTTTCCAGCTCAGCATGTGTCCATGGCTGTTGGTACCATATTTAAGTGGGCACAATACACGGCTCCTGCCAGCAATTCCACTTCTATTCCTGCTGTGGGGAAGGACACTCTGTACTCAGCTCTCAGTTTAGATATTGCCAGGAGTCCTGCTCCTCTCTAACAAAGGTTATGGGCTGGCAGAAAACTTTGTGTGCCAGACAAAGCTGCTGCACCCATCACCTGGGCAGCAATGAGAAGTTCTTCCATGTCAAAGCCCATGGTGAGCACAGAGTGTGTCAGGTTCTCATGCAAGTTCCTCTACCTCCTGTCCCAAGGACTTCTGAAGTACATTCATTTTGTTTTTAAGCAGCAGTCAGGATATGAACTTAAAATGGCTTCTCATTCAGTCTACAGATAAATCTTTCCAAGTGAACTCACCTCTCCTCTTTCTCTTCCCAAGCACCAGAATGCAGAAAACATCAGGCTGCAGGTTCCTACAACACATGTAAGGTAAAGCAAAAACTTGTGCTGTGCTATTCTTCAAGATCTTACTTCAAACATTTCTAGACAATGTTGGTTCAATCTCACTACTTATCACTTTTGCTAAAGTAGTAATTACTAAATTCACTCTCTTTCGACTAAAATGCTACCATATGTGGCTAGATGATGATGCCTATGATCTTAATCCAGTGAATTCTAAGCATAGCATTAGAGGTTTAAAAACTCCATGCACCTTGGGAAAATATTCTTTGTATTCTAGAAGATTAATTTCTAGTCAAAGAAATATAAATATTTAAATGAATATAAATTATGAAAATTAAACAGCCAAGTTTCTCTTGTCAAGTCTTTTGGATATTAGGCCATAATGAAGGTTATTCTTCTCTGTTGAGTTGAACAACTTGAGCAAGAAAGTGACTGATCAAAAGTTATGACTTACAGCTGAAAAACCAGCCAGAACTGTTAGATTCCTCAAGGTGTTGAGGGACTCCAGCTGCAATCAGAGCTTTGAGACCACTTGTGCTACAGTAGCTTTTACCCAGTTAACTGTTCCTGTCCCATTTTCAGGAGCAGACCATCCTCAAGAGGCGACGACCGTGGACATGACTCAATCCAGGAGAAGTTTTTTCAGCCACGTTTTACACAAGTGCCTGAAGATGTAGTGATTGAGGAGGGACGGTTCTGCAGGCTCGACTTCAAAGTAATGCCAACCTCTCCCTCCCATTCCATCGCCAACCTCTCCTTTCCAATTCCATTGCCAACCTCTCCCTCCCATTCCATTCCCTCTTGGGGTGTGGGGCGTGGAGAGAGGTCTTGCAGTGCCTTTGCATTTTAATAAACCAGAGCACTAAAGGCAGATGGTTCAGGGTCTCCCCAGGCTATGGAAACCAAGAAACAGGAGATGGCTAAATATGTCAGCATTTTCCCTTGGAAAATGTAAGTGGAATTAGCTGCATAAGATTATGATTAAAGCTAACAAGTGGTAAATATAGACCTCCTTGGGAAGAATGAATATTAATGCCCTGCTGAAAAAAGGCTTTTTGGCAGGGAACCTTGTGCTTTGCACAGGGACTCCACTACTTCAGTGGACACATGTCCAGCGAGGTCTGTGCAGGACTCACCTCCCTTCAGTGAGTCTTCCCTGAGGTAACTGTACCCTTGCTGGAGCAGACAAGCAAGGAAATGCCCTAAATAGAAACAAAACTCAAGAATGGCCTAAAACTTCATGGCAGCTGTACCAACCCAAGGGTGAGAAAGGACCTTGCTCTCCCTCACAGGCTTGGGTTTTCCTAATGACTGCCACCCTCTTTGTTTCAGTAAACTCTGGCCAGACTTACACATGGCCTTTAGCCATCTTCCTCTAAGTTGCCCAGACTTCTGAATGCCATGGAGAAGCTGGAGCATGCCTGCAGGACAGCTCATTTACAGCCACTATCAGTTATGGGTGTCAGCACTGCTGTGGGAATGAAAGGCTGAACCCAAAATCAGATTCTTGGGCCTGATCAAAGCCACCTACAAGAAGGGAACAACAGGGGGTTGCAGGAACAGCACCTACTGTCTTGTAGCTAAAGCTCATCTTTCCACAGCACTCCATGAGCCTCTCTGTGCAACATCTCATTAATATTCAGAACTAGGCAACACTATGCAATTTTGCAGTAGAAACATGGTTTGATCACCTCTCAGCATCAAACTCCCTGTAGTGTTGGAGGGATTTTACTATCTTAGAGGTGTTTAACTCTTCACTGCTCTCCTCTCCCTCCCAGGTCAGTGGGCTCCCGACTCCAGATGTGATGTGGTACCAGAATGGAAGGATGGTTCATCAGGATCAGTTCCATAAAATGATAGTGTCAGAAAAGGGGTTCCACTCGTTTATTTTCGAAGCAGTCAAATCAGCTGATGCAGGCACATACGAATGTGTGGCTGTCAACCGCGCAGGAGAAGCGTCTTTCACAGTAAAAGTGGAAGTAATTGGTAAGGCTGAGAGCACTGATAATTCCCTGGACACACTGGGAAAAGTCTCAGCGATCTACTGCTTTTCTCCCTGTGTTTGGGACATTAAACTAATAAGAAGCAGAGGTAGCACTCCACATATCCAGGCTCAAACAATAAAAATCAGTTTACCTGTTCCAAGACTATTTTAATAGCTACATCTAGGATGCTGTATTTCTTCAAGACACTTCTATCAGGTATAGTGAGATGTCCAGAATTTAATTGATGTTATTAATTTTTCAGGATTGATAACATATGTTAATTGACTCTCCTTCTAAAGTGAACTGTGTTTACCACACCCTTTAGCTCATGGGAGCTGCCTGCAGGCTAAGGAGGTGCAGTGAGGAACACGTGTCCTCCTGAATTTAGCAACCTGAAATCTTAAAAAACAAGCATGACACGAGCATTCCACACTTCCAGTAACTCCTCCTTATCTCTCCTCTTTCATTTAGCAAAAGAACATCACACGCCTCCAACTTTCATTTTCAAGCCACAAAGCAAAAAGGTTTTTGAAGGAGACACAGCCAGACTGGAATGCCAGATCTCTGCCATCCCAACACCTCGGATTTACTGGAAAAGAAACAACGAAATGGTACAATATAATACAGACCGAATAAGGTACCCTACTGATGAGCTGGCCATTGGTGTGTTAGAAAACAGCAACCACTATTTGCTAAATCAGATGTAAATGGGCTGGTCTCTATAAGCAGCAGGCTGGAAAGCTGGATCTGCCCCTCGTGTGTGACACAGGGGGCACGGGCCCATGTGCTGAGAGCCTTGTTTTGAGGGCACAGAGGGAGAGAGCTGTGCCCAGGTGCTCCTCTGAGAGCAGCAGTAGAGGGCCCATGGAGAAGCACAGCTTCAGGGCTGAAATGTGCAGTGTGGGGCTCCACATCGATGCCACCTGCATGGTGCCAAGGTGTGAATCACCGGTGGCTCTGACACAAATGTTCATGTCTGAACAGCGTGCAGTGCCCTGCAAGGATTGTTCTGGGGCTTTCTCAGCTCCTCAGCATGTAAACTGACTCTGCTTTCTCCCCTTCTCCCTCAAAGCACTTAGGCATTAACACCTTCATTTTTCAGCTTGCTCCATGACAATACTGGAAGGATTTGCCTCCTGATCCATAATGCAACCAAGAAGGATGCTGGCTGGTACACCGTGTCTGCTGTCAACGGGGCAGGGGTGGCCACATGCCACGCCAGGCTAGAGGTTGCAAGTAAGTTCCAGGTCCCAGTGCCACAGAAAGTGCATCTTACATTCAGAACTGGCCCTCAAGATTAATGTCATGAAGTTCAGACTGCTGGGAGGATTTATTTCCTAGACAAAAAGTAACTATCCTGGGAAAAGCTCTTTTGTTTAGTACAGGACACTGTGGAGTGTTCTTTTGCACTTTTAAAGACTACAATTTCCCTGACACCAAGCAAGAGGGTGAATATAAATCTCTGGTGTCTGAGATATGGGTTTGTCTGCTAAATTCTTCCCAAGGGCTTGCTGGTTTATATTGCAGATAAAAAGCAATGGGGCTGCTCTGCCATGGGTCTTTCTGCACTCTGGGAAGGCACTGAAAGAGGCTTTTTCTCTCTCTTCCAGCACATACAAATAAGCCACTTCCAGCCCCAAAGCAGTTACGGGTTCGACCAACTTTTAGCAAGTATTTGGCACTTAATGGAAGAGGACTGGATGTGAAACAAGCTTTCTCACCAGAAGGGGAGTTTCAGCGTTTGGCTGAGCAGTCTGGACTCTATGAAAGTGATGAACTTTAACTGGAAATGAAGAGGAAAACCTCACACCTATAAGAGACAGTTACAACATAGATGCAGTTAACTGGTGATTGCTCTAATTAGCAAAATACCTACTTACATATTTTTACTTTGACTCTTGCACATTCAGCTGCTCCTGTTTTACCATGTTAGATTTTATTTATATGGTTTGGTGACTATAACCATTACTGAGTATTGCATTTTAACTAGAAAGCCTAAGAAAGCAGGTTAATTAGTTTTTACAAGTGTGGGTGGGCTTAGTTCCACCTGTGCTTGGTTACATGCTAAGGTAGCTTGATTTGTACTGCTTCTCTAATATCACTCGTGATGGTATCAGAAGTCTGTACTGTCTGAATACTAAAAGCAAATAGATTAGAGTGTTTTTATGAGAATAAATTAGAGGCAAATAAAATTTTAAATAACCAACATCAGCTGTGACTCTTCCTTGCTTGATCTGTTAAAAGCAGCTTTTGAATGTCTGGCATCAGCTGCAGCCTGGGAAAGATGGATTCTTACCCTCCTAAGCTTTCCACTGGTCCCCTCCCCTGTCTGTTGCCACTGTCATTTGTCATCTGGCATATATCAAATATTTAGCATCAACTAAATGCCGACACCCTATTAACACTACACCATGCCAGTGAGGCAGCATCAATATTTCTTCTCCTTGCACACTTGACCCAAAAGATGCCCTCTATAATATGAATCATTAGGGCTATCATGTTTTCCCTCCTTTAATCAAGGAGTGGTTGCAACTTATCCTGCTGTTGACTCTCAACAAGCTGTTGATTTGAGTCACCCAGGTGGTTTGTGTGCTGCTGTTCACAGACACCTTGTTCAAAAACAGTATTAAATACCATGGAATACAACCAAAACTGGAGCCCTTTCAACTGTACTTACTACAAATAAATTTGTGGGGGTTGATCTAGCCTGGCCTCCTCATCAAGGTGCACAGTCAACAAAACTCTCAAGCATCTTCCACAACAGAAAAAAATGAGGCCTCAATTTCACCCTGCACTGCTGTATCATTAAATAACTCCCCCAAATCTGAACTGCATAACACTGGCTATTAAATTCCCCCAAAAATCCTGCAGCTCTACCACCACATGTCTCCTCTGGGCTGCCCAAGTGATGAAATACGCTGAGATAACTCCCCTGTTGCACATTTGGAGATGGAGCTGGTCACATGCAAACCAGCACCCAGTTTGCCCACAGGCTCCACTGGAAGGTTGGAAAGTCTGCACCATTTCTCTGACAGCTGTCTTTACACACAAGCCACGGAATAACTGAGGTGACTCACACTCATTACCAGCAATCACAGTGTCAGCTGTACCTCATTCAGTACTCACTCCTTACTCCACACATCATCCCCCCAGAAATGTCCCTGCAGTGGAAATGGCTCTCAATTCCCAGCAGCACGACTTAGTGACAAGTGGAAATGGCAGAGCAAGGTTAGAAGCTGCTGTCACCCCCTAAATTCAGCCTGTGAGCTCCCCTCCTTGCTCCTTCCCTCTGGTGACGTTCAGGGTGCTGAGCACAGACGTGAGCAAAGCCATGCCCCACCTCTGCCTGGGGCCCTCCTCTTCTGAGGATGACAGGAGCAGTTCTGGGAGATGATTTCTGGAGGGCAAGGCTTTCCTTGTAAATATGTTTTCATGTAGAGAAACAAGTGAAGAAGCTCCCAGTGTTAGTTCAGAGCAAACCTCACCTCGTGGTTCCCCTGAAAACCATGTGCTCAGCGTTGTGTTTTCAGCTCAAGAAAGGCAACCAACTCCTTCAAATGTGTTTGGAGAAATTCTGAGTACAGACAATGCTGATACTTCTGAATAACCAGCCTAGGAAAACAACAGGCCAGCTGATTGCTGTATCATATACTCAACACAAAGCTTGGTCTGGAAAAAGTCTTCAATAAAAAATATTTTGATAGTTTGCAAAGGGATCCCTGTTGGATGGACTCTGCTGGGACAAATGCTATCACAACACAATATTAACCCTCCCAAACAACAACAGCCATATTTACTACAAGAATTTGCTGTTGGGAGTAGCCCAGGTCCACCAGCTGAAAGGAGGCAACAACGCTGGATCCATCTCCCTGTAATTCCATACTTTTCTAGCATACTTACAGCAAATGTCATTATTGAGCTGAAGACAGGTCTGACTTCAGTCTAAAGAATCAATGTGAGCAAGTAATCCTGTCTGAGCACAGAAATGTTTTGAAAGTGCCACAATTCTGCAGTCAGTAACAGCCATGAGTGCAATTAGCTGAGCTTTTCTCTTGTTTACATTGAGATAAACCATGGATTTGTTTTTGTGCCAACATTAAAGATGGGTATTTGGAATGGGAAATCCATAGCAGAGAGACAGGAAGAACTGGAATGAGCAAGCCCAGTTGAGCAGAAGCACATGTTAGTGTTCCTATCTCCTCTATCATGTCTGGAGGAATCAATTAAAGGAGGCCTGAATTTAAATCATATATTTATAAATTGAAATCAAGCAAAAATACTCTGGAAATGCTCTGCTTCACACACTTCATTTAGCACTGATTTAACACAATGAGAGACCATGTGAACATGCCTAAGTAACAATGAACTATGTAAAGCAGAGTTATTTCATTTACAGTAATAAAATAAGGTTTTAAAGTAATAAACTGCCTGGCCCATCTTGGGTGAAATCCAGATTAACAAGGAATTGTTTTATGAAGGTACTGAGCAACTAAATAAAGGCACTGGGAATATGCTAAGGCTGTGTATCTCGTGAGTACTTCATGTAAAGAAAAGTGCTTTTTCAAGGTCTGTCTTAAGTGGTCAGTTTTGCATGCAGAAGAACACAAGGACTAACAAGGATTACAAAATAAAAACTCAGGCTTACATCAGTTCAGGTTCCATAAGCTAAGCTGCTTTGTTTTCCCATTTCTGAAAGATGGAAATACACCTCAGCCCCCTCATTATCCCCATGGAACTGGGATCTATGGGCTGGTGCAGCAGTGGAGGACATATCTTCACCTAAATCAAAGCAGAAGGGTGAGGAGAAGTTGGTGTTTCTCAGGCAGAACAGCTGGCTCCCTAGAGGAACCAGAGCTGCATTAATCATACTTGTGTTTGTATTTCATAAACATAAATGTATATGTATTTCTCATTACTAATGTGAACCTCTTCTGGATAATCAGGTGAGCTCTTACCTTCACTGTGTGTGAAATCCAATTTACTGAGGCATGGTGCTTCCATAAAGACACAGGGAAAGGCTGGGCACCTCAGGCATGTGCAGACACTTTTCCTGAGGTAGCAGCTGGCAAGACAGTAATTCATTAAAAATGCAGAAATCAGTTAGATCAGGGAGCAGACCCAGATCCATCCTTCCCATTTTTTGGCAATTCTTGGTGTATGGTCTGTACACTGGTTGCTGCTGGCTGTTGGAAAAGATTTCTTAGCCTTTTCAATGCCAAAGACTCTATTATTAGTCCTTTTTATTAACAATATTAGACAATTAAGGCCTGAGATGACTCAAAGGGATTGTATTTATCAGCAGCCCCCAGTTTTTTCCCTGACACCGAGGCTGCTCTCAGCTCCCCACACCCCTCCTACGTGAAGTCCATCAGATCAGTCACGTGTTGTGATGAACTCCTGTGGCCTTGACAAGTCTCATGTTGCCCCTGTCATTGCACACATAATCTAGGGAGCTACAAACACAGTAAAACTGAGAAAGAAGTGCTTCAGAAGTGCCTAGAACTGGCTGCATTTGCTGCTGTGGGGGTGAGGCTTTCACCTCTGTGTTTGCCAGCATAGGCCAGCAATGGCTAAAGAGGCAATGAGGCAGAAGAGCCCCAGTGTGTGCCTGGTTAGACTCAGTCTAACCTGTCCTACCCTGAAGAGGCTGCACAGACCAGGGCCCAGCACACAAACCCCTTTCTGGCCTTGCTGTGGCTCTGTGTCCTCCCTACTCATTACCCACCCTGTTTGTTTTAGCCTGAATCCTGCAGGGCAGGGAAGTGCTGGAGCACAGCAGAGCTGGCACAGTAAAACTGGGATGTGTGTGGCCTGTGACACAGCACAAACACAAAAGGCTTGGCCAGTAAAGTCCCATATATACAGCTTATGACAAAACATCTGAAAAGCTCAGGTTCTTCAAGTCTAGCCAAGAACCCTTTGAAGCCAATCCAGTCTTCCTGTGCAAAATGACAGCCTGAAGAGAGGGCAGGGAGCTGGGCTGGAGTCTCCCTGGCTCCTGCTTTCATTCTGGATCCATCCTTGCCCTTGCCTCCAGCACCTCCTGCCCTGGAGGAGGGTCCCTGCTAAAGGAAGAGCTGCTGGCTGATGCCCATGTCTATCCAGATTGCTGTTTCATTGCATCCTGGTAAGTTCTTTACAACAACATGTTGTAAACATGCTGTCAACATCTTCCTTCCCTGGATAAAAGTATTGGCTCGTATTTCCTTTCTCTGTACTCAGGAATCACAGTGCTCCCAAGCACAGCATAAATGTTCACTTTTGCCTTTTCATGGGTGAGTTGCAAAGGTGCAGCTCAAAGGGAGAATTCTGTTTGTGAGATTCCAGAGGAGTTTAAAATTACCTCCCCCTCATGAACATGGGTCACACAAATTCCAAGCTCATCTAAAATAAATTTTGCACGTGGGCAGCTGTCTCCATTGGAGCAGCTGGGAAATCACCACAGGCAAAGAGCCTCCCTAAACTCAGCCTTTTCCTAGACCCAGTGTTAGCCAGGTATGACCTGCACAGACAGCCTGGCTGTAAGAGAGGAAGGCAGTCATAGCTTTCTAGCCAAAAGCTATGGAAAAAGTAGCTACTTCTTAACTGCAGAAGGAGGCAAAATGTTCTGACCTTGATTCAGGACTGCCTTCACACCTAATTTAATTGCATTTTTATTTGCAGATACATATGCTGACCTCTGGACAGAGAGTGCAAACTTCTCCAAAATTAGGAGATCCTTTGTTCCTAACCAGGTGCTCTGGGGCCAAACCAATGGAGACAGTGCTGAGGAAAAGGTAGGCTTTATTCTTTCCTGTAATCTTAGAAACTGCTGGCTGCATTTTGGAAATTCAAGAATACAAAGGAGTCACAGTTGCCCCCACTGTGACTTACAAAAGCTATTTCTCCACAGGATACTATTTTTGACATCACAGGAATAGCAAAACTAAACCTATAAATAAAGAAAAATCACCAATTATGCCCATGAAATCAAATGAAAGCTTGCTCAGGCCAGGTCATACACTGCAACAGCAGAATTGGCAGCAGGGTGAGATCAGCAAGTTTCAGTGATTGTATAAAGTTGTGAGCTGGACATTTCCCCAAACATTAACCAGAAACAGATGTATGGAAAACAAACAAGTTTCACAGCAATCTGTTGGGTCACAGGCTGCATCTACAGCAAGAAGAAATATTACTGCAACTTCCCTTTGCTTTGCTAAAAGGTTTCCAGCAATCTTTGTTCCAGTTCCATCTCTGGGGTAAGTCTGTGTCTGTACAACATATTTTTATTTTAAAATCACTTCTACAAGAAGAAAGGGAAAAGCCCCCAGGCTGTCTGTAAACAGTACTGCACAACACTCCCTGCCATCTCTCTCCACTCTGAAAACAAATGTGTATTTCTATATCCTGTCTTTTTGGAAGGGCCAGAAGGAAATTCTACTTTCTGCCAGATGTGGAACATTTTTCCCCACAAAGCTCCATGAATCTCTTCCTACAGGAGTGATTGTGGTACTGGTGTCCCAGTCAGCCATGCTGGTTTTGTTTGAGACTTTTTTTTAAAATCCCTCTGGTGTTAAATTTGGAGTTATCAAAGCTGCAGGAATGGAAGGAACCTCATCAAGGGTATCCAGCCTCTGGGGACAGAGACTCAGTCACAGCTCAGAGTGACATCTCCAGTGCAGCATTCCAGCAGGGTGTGGGAGTCTTCTCCTGCAGATGTAGTTCCCATCCCCAGGCAGCTGCAGCCCTTGTTGAAACCTCACTGAGTGACAACCCAAGAGGCAGAAGAACTGCTCAAAGTCAGTGATTTTAAGATGCTTTTATACTGGCTGACAACAGCTACCCTCTGGGAGGGAAGGATTTAGCAGAGTTTCAGGAAAGAGGGCCCAGCAAAATGTCTCAGCTCAGCTGGTAACAGACTGTTCACACAGTTTAATTAAAACCAACTACCCCCCCCCCTTTTATTTTTCCTATTTCTGGACAAGAGGAGCAGGACTTCAGTAAACGTATAAACTACCTTCTGGGTCTTTTCTGTGAACCTTCCAGGTGCTGTTCTGGGAATTGCCCAGCCCTGCTGGAGCTACAAATGCCTGAATGACATCAACTCCTGTGCCTTGTTTGGGGCAGCTCTGAGGCTCAGCAGTGTGACCAAGGGGCAGAGCCCTGGCAGCATCCCGGACCTGCTGGCTCACATCCGCCCTCCCTTACCCCGACCCTTGCTCCGTTCATGCATCAGCTGCCGAGGTTAATGCTAACTTCTCAACAATTCCTACCCCAGCTATCCGTTAACGTCACAGAAAAAATAATAAAGTTAAGTTTTCGGGAAAAACCCCGAATCTCTTTCCTTGGCTCAGGAGCTCACAGCTGCCGGCACCAGAGGGCGCTTCGCTCATCCTTGCACCAGCCGGAATTCCGGAAACATCCTCTTTATTCCCGTAGCCCTGGGGACAAGTTACGTGTAGGCCAGAAGCTGTGCACTCCCAGGCAGTCACTGCTGTCCGTTCATCGCCATCCGAACAGCGGGGAAAGCCCAGGGCCAGCCCCGGGATGCAGCCCCCGCCGCACCCCCAGTCCCTGCCCAGGCAAGTTCTGCTGCTGCACATCTCGGTCCCTGCATGGCACGCAGCCCCAGCCCCCAGAGCCCCTGAACCTCAGACAAATCCTACAGGGAGCTGTATTTTAAAGCCGATGTCCTTCATTATCACGCTGCTACACGGGCTCTGCTATCCCTGTGTCTGACCCCAGTGTGGAGGAGCAGGGTCACGGAGAAGGGAGCAGAGGCATTCCAAGGGTCCCAGGAGGGGATTTCCAGCTCAACAGCACAGCCAGGGAACATAGGGCACACAGCAGCCCTGCCGGGGTCACTGATTTTGTACTTTAGTCTCCTGGCCAAGCCAAGCCTTCTGCTCTCTTCTAAAAGGACCAGTTTTAAAAACTAAACCCTAAGCCCTTCCCCTCCAAAGGGATCTTGTTGCCAGGCAGTAGCCCAGGACACTTGTCCCAGAACACAGAGGTCACTGGTGATTTGTTTATCCGGATTACTCAATAGCCTGACAGCAGAAAAGCAGGTGTGTGGCATCTTTGACATCTCCAACCTTTCCTAATCCTGGCAGCCCTCTCATATAGAGCCTCAAAACCTTTGGACACATTTCCTCTCCCAGAATTTCCCAAAAGAGTTTTCAAGCACTCCTCAACCTCACCCCACTCCCCTGGGGCACAGGACACCTTCTCCACACCCTGCCTGGCTTTTCCCTGCAAGCTCTGTGCCCTGCAGTGACACAACGGCTCAGGCAAATCTGTATGAAGAGGGAAAGCTTGGGAAACTCTAGACTTGCATTGTCTCAGAACTGGTTCTCCAGTAATAGAAGATTTTCCTAACTGAGCTTTTTGCACCCTCAAAAACATGCTCCTCCTCCATTTTAACTAATAGTGTTCAACACAGTTATTTTCCTCATTAAAATCTTAGTTCAATGCACATCGATTTGCAGCAGTTCCCACTAAACCATCTTTGAGGGAATTTTTTTTCCTTATTAGCATCCTGATCACAGCAAGTTTCATTGAATAATGATTTCAGGAAAAATGAGGGATTGTAGAACAGATCAGTAGAAACCTTGTTCATTCTTCAGGCCAACGTCCTAAAAATTTCTTTCCCCCGTTTTCAGAGAAAGGCCACGTAATCAGAGGGAATGATATTCTGTCCCAACCCAAAGAACATGCCCAAGGCTGCCTTCCATCTCCCCTCCCTCACTTGCCCCCTCACCTTGCTGGTTTCCTGTTCCCATTTACCTGCAGTGCCACACATCCACAAGCAGAGTCTTCACCTTCAGGAGTTCTTCAGCCCCTGCCACGCCTTAGGCTGAAGAGAGGTGGATTTTCACAGAACACAACACAAGAGTCAGCTTTAAAGACCTAAACCACTTTCTATGAATTCACAACATAATATGAAATAAAGGCTGTTCAGTTCAGATGAAAAGCATCCTCTGGTGTGTACAGCAGTGTGCAAGAGCAGTGTTTCCTGGCCACAAAGAGCAGTAACTGCTGCAGTACTGATTCCAGGGATGGGAGATCCTCACGGATAGAGACACTACCGACGTGCTCAGCTGAGGGCAGTGAATGAACTGTCCCAGTGGTGGCTCCCTGCCCCATCTGCACCCACCGTGCTGCTGTTGGGGCAGGAAGGAGCCATCTCCCAGCGTGCTCCCGTGTCACTCCCAGAGGAGCTGAAGCCCAGCCGGCACCACGATCCAAGCTGTCAGCTCAGGAGCGCTGGGGCCCCTCTCCCGCACGGGCAGAACACGGCTCCAGGGGATGCAGTTTCACCCGACCCACCACCAGGGCACATCGGGGAATTCAGACCCACCTCACAACACCCTGCAGCCACAAACAGGACTCAGCACTTCTTTTTAAGAGATGGCAGTGGAAGAGAAAGCATGATGAGAAACAAAGATACAAGACAATCAAAGGTTAAGGTACTTTTATTATAAAAGTCTATACAATGAGCACCAGACATAGCAATGCAATTATATCTGGTTTAGTTATATATATTCCATATCTATATATCCATATAGATATATAGGTTTTGCTTTTACCAAAGTAAAACTGTTATATCACAAAATGCCTAGTTCTACCATTTATTTATTGCTCAACAAGGATGGCACAAAACACACTCAGCATAACTGTTGCCATGCTTATCTACTATACTGAATAAACAGCCAAACACTGCATAACAAACACAAAGCAGCTGTTAATTCTGAATTGGAATCAGTCTGATCACTCACTCACTTATAAAAATATTGGAATCATATAGATTTAAGCATTATAAAGGAGGAATATATTATTTAAAACATTTAAATAGTGCATATTGACATTTTGCATGTGGTATATAAAACACAAACATTCATGTACAACACTATACAGTACACATTAGTTTCAATGTTTGGATACACCCGTGTCTGCAGACTGATAGAAAAGGAACTGAAGTGTACATTGCACAATGGAACTGAATAAAATTGGTAAATGGTCTCAAAGACTACTTCAACCTCATAATTCTCTAAGGTCCCAGATCACTTTGCAGTTAAAAAAAAAGAAAAGAAAAAAAGGCATACCACCAGTGCTCAATAGTTTTAGTGCTTTTTTTTTCTGAATTCCAAAATTACATGCCTACAAGCAGAGTAAAACAAACCAAGAAGTATTCTACAGTACACAAATGAAATCTGAGCACTAAAAATCCTACTTGCAACCTATTTCATATGCTTCATGACAGAACAGCAAGTCTCTGAGGTTATGTGCGAGCCATTTCTTACATCATGAGAAAGTTCATTTTTGGTCTTTCATAAAGCAGAGTGAATCATTGCTATGTTGACATTAGCCAGTCATAAAAACATGCAGTGAGAGTAGGTGCATGCAAAACATGGCCACAATCAAACTGATACACTGAAACAAAAAAAAAACCCAACTGAGAAAGCACCAGCTGAAATTAACCTTTTGATTTTGCCAGATCAGAAACAGCTGCGGATGGCTGCTGCAGAGCAAAGCTAGTCCCTAAATCATCATTCAGCACAGCAGATGTGATACTCAAAACATTATTTAGATTCAACTCTGAAGCTAAATCATGCAAGGCCCATAAACTGTTTTGCTTACATCGTAAGGATTAGATAATGTATTTTTATTCTCCAACTGTAAAACAAAACCGTGATAAACAGCAGTAATCTTTCCACTCCAAACCGACGGTTCTCCCTGTGGTGCATGTTAACTACACTGATTTTAGCCCTTGACACCATACTCATTTCAGGTACAGTGGGATTTTAACTGTCCTAAGCCAGCTCCTTTCTGTGGAGCCACACAAGTCTGAGCGCCACCAGATTTCCCAAACACCAAAGTGTTCACTGTGCTCCTCAAATCTTCCGAAAGCGGAGATGCCGTATCCAATTCAGCCCAAACACTACGTCACCACTGGCTGATAAACAACAACCGAAAAAGGGATCAAATGAACAACAATGACATGAGTCCTGTAGGCAGCATGTGATTGAACTTTTCAGTTTTCCAAGGTTTAAAAGCCACTAAGAAAAGGTCACTTTCTGATTTGTCCACTGTCATCTTTATCAATGAGGAAACGTGACCGCTAATGAGCAAAATCCATAGACGTTAATTATTACTGTGTACAGGTGCAATTTAGAATACCAAAAAATCAAAGTTGTTCCACAGCAGTCCTTTGAAAGGAATTGCAGTCTGTTTAAGTGTTCCAAGAATTAAGAGCTGTACCCTTAATTTGCTGATTTTTTTTAGGCAAGAGGAATAGTTCGGTGTAGCATTACAATATTAATAATTTCTTCAACAATGCAAAAGGTTAGTAATAACAAAAGTCTCAAAGTTCTTGAATGCTAAAGATAAAAAAAGCTATGGTTGTTTTAGAACAGGATGGATGCATCTGGAATACAAAACTTCGATGGAAACTGTGTTTGCTAAAGTTGGATAGAGCAGTCTCAAACTCAGAAACCTTATTTGCTCTCTAGACAGGACCTACTTACCCTTCAAACAAGTCCTAGTGGCACCACAGTAAAGTGCACAAACTGGATTCTTTCAACAGTGCATGACACATGAACACAAGCACCCAATAAGTACAGGGGTAGTATATGGAAACAGCATGTTACTCAACAGGTTGGAGGAATATAATTTAAATTGATTTTGAAGAATCTTGTTTGCTGATAAGGACTTCTAACAGCCTCAGTTTGGCTTTGATTTTCTTGTACTCCCTGTACTCATCCAGCATTGGAACCCGATCTTCTTTCTGTACATTCCTGTAAAAAGAAAAACATCAAAATTTCAACCAAATCCTCCATCCTGCAGCAAGCCAAACACAGAAGCAGCTACAGGAAGTTATTTTAGGGCAGATGAAAAAATTATTGGCAGCTTGTTCACCAATAACAGGAATGACATTATATTTTAGTTTACTGTAGTTAAAACTACCATCACCTAAAAAACTGAATTGAAAACCCAGCAGCATTTATTCAGCACAACTGCTGCAGCACTGGCTAATAATCATTGCCCTAAGCTCTCCTGGGAATTTTACTAACAGGATATGGAGAGTTTCATTTTAGATCCTATGTACACACAACAGAAGAAGAAAAATTTTAAGTCAATCTACATTTTTTACAGTAAGTAGATTGACCCACAAATTGGCAGCAGAGCATTATTCTTAATAGACCATAATAAATAACCTGTTAATATGATTAACCTCATTATTTGCCATTGAAGTCAAAAGGAGTTTTGTCTCAAACTCAGTAAGTGCTCGATGAAGCCATGTTACTGGAATTATGTGTGACCAGTGGTCCAGGAGTTTGTAGTTCAGGAGAAATACAGGAGAAGGCACAGTTAAGTGAGAGCATTTGCCAGCCAAGAAAGTGACCTCTTAGGAGTGTGGTTAGTTTTGTTCATGACATGAGACATCTCAAAAATACAATGGGCAGCAATGCAATCCAATCCATGAAAAAACAAATTCAAGTAAGTAACCTAAAAGAACTAAACTATATGGAGAATAAAAATCATAAAAACCTTTACTGGTAAAGCAAATATCCACTGCCAGAACTGACCTACTGGAACAAGGGGCAAATGGGCAAATTTCCCTGCCCTATGTTAAAGAACAGGGATAATATGGGGTTTTTAAAATAAAAAAAATCATACTTTCTAGTAGGTGTTTTTAAATGCTATTTTTTTTAAATGGAACTGTTAAAAATACACAAAGTTATCTTCCTCAGGAGATTATTCACAGCAGATCAAAACAGATCAGATTCCAGCTGACAACATTCAAAGTTAGGAAATACACTTGGCTACATAATGAGGCTGCAGCCCAGCATCTGGTATTGTACTAAACAAACCTTCCATTCTGCTGATAGAACTCCTCTTCAAATTCTCGTAATGTCTTACGTAGCTTCTTTTTCTCAGCTCTGGCTTTCCACAGTTGCTCCAATAATTCAGGCCTAAAAATTTCAAGTGAAAGAAAAATATGTTGGCCGTACAATAGAATTTAAATTCCTCAGAAACAACTGAGCTAGCTCCACTAATAATTTATTTGTCTGGCTCATAAGGAACATGCTGTCAGTTTGAAAGTGAAATATTGAGAACAAACTAGCAGTTAATAAAGGGATATAAATTTTCTGCTGTCTACACAGCTCAAGTAAGGCTGAAGAAGGTTTAGAAGATACTAAATAATTCACTGAGTACAAAAAGATCTTAGTCAGACATGTCAGAGCAAAGAACACTCATTCAATCCAAACATTTCCTGAGAAGTGCTGAACATGTCACTCCCTTTCACCCAGCATCATAGATTTAGTATCATGACTCTAACTACAATAATTACAACTACTATAATTAAATTATCCACTTAATTATCCATACATAGAAGCAGCTCGGGTGCTGGAGAGCCTCAGGTCCCGGGTGAGTTTCTCTTGACCATCTTCAATATCAGACTCAGAGTTTTCAACTGGGCTTAGAACGGGCTGTGTTTGGGCAGCAGTTTTTAAGATTTCATTCAGGTCTGCAGACAAACCATCACTTTCCTCCTCTTCTTCCTGAAAGTGAAAACAGAAATTCAAAACAAATATTATGTATTTCAGTTCCCTATTACAAATGCTGGGAAGTATTTTTTAAATGCACTGCACCTACCTTAATTTCTTCAAAAAAATGGGCAGTTTCACCTTCAATAATGGGCTGTAACATCTGCCCCCGCCTCTTGGTTGATGGCGATCCCTGAAAAAATGGGAATTTGTTTCAAAATGTACAGTAAGACATCAAGTGCTGTTTGAAGTCAGGATTACGTTGAAGTCACCCAATATTTCCTCTTTGAGATGAATGAAAGACTGAGAACATACTTACAGAGCACAAATACAATAACCATACAACCCAAAAAGCTCAGGTACCCAAGGTATCCCTGACACAGAAGTAATTGTTGTAGCTTACAATTTATTTTAAAATATTCCTTTTCAGACTTAAAATAAAAAGCATTTGCTCTCTCCATGTTTTGTAGAAGATTCATGAAGTGCAACGATAGCTCTGAATTTTGAATTTATTCTTGTTCCTCCCAAACCAAAGCACAGTTACAGAGGCCAGAGCTGGTTATCTCCTGCCAGGCATCCATTGGGAATAATCCTGCCTGGTTCCTTTTCCAGACACTCTGAAGCCTTGCAGGTGGAAGTGTGAAATCAGAGCTATGTGCTACCACCTCAGAGTCAAAATCCTTTGAATTCCAGCCTAAAGCAGGTGTCCCTGTGCTGTCCAGGTGCCCGCTGCACACCTGCCATAATGTCCTGCTCATCCCTTATCCCCAGACAGCAGAAGCAACTCCAACAGATGGTCTCTGGACAGTAAAAAGGTGAAACACAAAAGCCACAGACAATGACCTGTCAAAAACTTTAGTTCATGAAAGGTAAATAGTCTCCTGCTTCTCTGGACATTTCCATACAGGCTTCAGTGCATGTCACTGGTGTACCAGGATACAGTAAGAGATACCTCATGGAATCTATTGTCATATTAAAAAAAAATCAATTCTTGAAATATCTGTCACTGAATATAGACTACTTAGAAGTTACCACTGAACAATCCTTGGCAGTAAGAGAGATCATATCTCTCATATCTCATCATAACTTCTCATATCTCTTATAGATTTCAAAAGCAAAGACCTGTGAAATAGATTTTACAGGTGCTGCCTACAGCACAGATTAGGAATCATGTTACTGACATCTCTCCTGAATTTGAAATCCTTCTGGTGGGCTATCACCCATCCCTTTATTTCACAGCCAAAAAACCAGAATGGCTATGGTACAGTCATAAGGCTACCCAGAATGTAAAATCCATCTCAGCTGAAGAGTCAGATTTTTGAGGGGAGAGATGGGATAGAGCTCAATCAGTCAAGGGCACTACCAAAAAGCTGTGACCCACCCGTCACAGAGAAACACATGGATACCTAAGAGCAACCTGTGTTTATGGAGTTCAGAAAGGGATTCTGATATAAAAGCCCTTAAACTTGACTGTGATGCAAATCATGTTTTTCTTTAAAAGGAGCCACCAAAAACAATGTACGTGCAAGAAAGGCAGAGTCCTGACCTGGTCCCTTTATCTCAGTGTACTCCAGCTTAGAGGGGAGAGCTCAGAACTGTCAGTGACAATGTAAACAGCAGATTAAGTTCCTGCTGAGTAAGCCCAGCTACCTGTGTCTGGGAAGAACTGTCTGTATGCAAAGAGATTATCTCATGTCAGCTATGCAGTCCCTTCCTTCCAAAAGGGTCAGCAGCCAACATCCAAAAACAGGTATTTTGCAAGTCTGGGTCAGTATGCAAGGCTGGGATTATGGCTCACACAGAACAAAACCAGCTGGCTGTCATTCCCCAGCTGCTTTACAGGTACTATAAACAAGGTTACATCAATTTCCTTGCACAGTATGAAAACTTTTCTTCCTCATCTCTTAGAAGACCACAGAGAGAGGATAGAAAATTCAGAAGGAAATGAAGTGAAAACACAATGAAAAAGCACGGATGTTGTACAGATGCTGCAGGTGCTGGTAATATGTCTCTCTCTGGGGAAGCATGAAGGAATGAAATGGTTCTGATGGCAATCCTGTCACTCAAGCCTCAGCTGACAGCAACCTGCACTGCAACTGGTGTTACTATTCTGGGGAGGACTAAAAGTACAGTATGTCCTGTGGATCCATACCTAGCACAAGCACTTGGGAACATCTCAGCTACAGCAAGTTAGCACAGCTCACTTACTTCCACAGAGAACCATTTAATTCCCAAGAGCCATCAAGGTCACAGACAGCTTGGAACTGCTCTGTTCTCAGCAGTAAATCAATCAAATGCCTCAAGTACAATGACAACAATATCTTATATCTTCCACAAGAAAGATGTTTCACAGAACAGTGTTACTAGCTCTTCTAAAGGCAGCCTCGCAGTTCAAAAGTGGGAAATTAAATAGAAATAGCATTTGTTTTACTCACAAGAATAGGAGTAATGCTTGCTCTAGTTAACATTTGTTTTACAAGTCTGTATCTGTCATAAAGTGGCTTCACAATATGTCTTTCTTCTCTAGTAACCTAGAGACAGAGAAACCACAGAATTAATTATACCGGTCACTCAATCACAGACAAGCAAACACAAAGCCGTGTGCTTCTCCTGATAGGCTACCAATGTTCCAACTGGGAATATAAAACTACCTTACACTGTGTGCATGAAAGGGGGTTTATGCAGATAAAAGGGAATAAGTGGGTGCTTTTTCATTCTCTCTCACTTTAATACCCTGTACTTTTTAGGGAAAAGATTTAAACGCTTCCTAAAAATTAGGGGAGCTTCTGCACAGGCAAACCCTGTATTTAAATATCCACGGAAAAGAGGCAAAAAAGGGACCAAGAACTGAGGGAAAAGATGTGTGCCTGGCAATGATGATGGTTCTACAGAAATGAAAGGGAAAAAAGAAAAAGATGAAACTGTAGAGAAGAGAGGTGGGAACTGTCCTTTCATTTCTGTTTCTGTGAAATCCAGAATAATGTTTCCAGTCTTTTCTGAGGAAATTCAATAATCTTGTTTATTTTTAAGACATCTCTTTGCCTCACAGACATATAAGGCACCAAATGACACCCATCACTTTGCACACTCCAATAACCTGCTGAATTCTGAAAAGGGGGCCTATTAATACATACTTTTTTCTTTTTTTAGAAGTCAATGCAGCAAGTTCCTCAGATAGCAACATGGAGGCCAATAGATACCTTTGTGTTTTGGAGAAGGAAAAAGAAGAACCCCCCCACACCAGCATTAAGTTCTGGTCTTACGATTGCTCAAGAGTTACTGCTGTCTATGCACACAGTGGCACAGTTTGAAATAAAGCCAAGCATTACCGGCCGTCCATGTTGGCTTTCATAATACAGGAGGCTCTTCTGGAGAGATGTTTTCTCTTCTACCAAATGGTCCTTTGTCATTTTCTATCAAGAATAATTAGCATTTCATCAAACACAAGTCACTTTTATTCACTATCCAGATGCCTAAGCCAAACTTAGCTTAGTTAACATCATACAACCCACCTTCCTCCATTTAAAGCTGTTCAATACTGTCAGCATATACTTGTAAATATTTTAATATAGAGCAAGGAGAATGTGGTTCATGTTGATAATTTCCCCACTGAGTCTGAAATATGACGGCCTGGCAAAGGGCTGCTAGCCAGAGGCATCATCATGTTGATAAAGTGGTATCTCAAGTGCTCTATTTCCCCCTTATTCTCTCAGAAAGAGCTTATCCATAACAATATGCTTACCTTTATATCTTCTGGTAAACATCTCTCAACTCGTTTTTCCTTTAATCTTTTCAAAATGAGTTCAAGTGTAGCCTCCTTGGTGGGCTTCTTCTCTTTCTGCACAACCCGTGTATCATCTTCATTTTCCTCATCCTCTTGGTCAAGAGAGGAACCAAAGCTTTTTGGAAGAGTGTTACTTCGTGGACGTGTTTGAGGTATGAATTCTCCCTCTGAGCTCCTCTGCTTTGCATCTGAAATGGGAAAAATTGCTCAATACAAAGGTTTAAAAGAAATAACACAGTTTATTTAACTGCAAGTATAGGAACACAGCAATTTGCATAGGGAAAGTTTCTCTCCAAAATAACTAAATAAGAATAATTTGATTTTTGAATAGTGCAGAATGTAGACATGAAACATTTTTGTGTGCTGTGGAAGTTTACTGAATGATTTAGCCATTTCAGTCATGGAGATAATTTGTGTTGGTAGAGAATGAGAAACCGTAGTAATCTCTTACCTTTTATTTGCTTTCTCAATTTGGTAAGTTCAGTCATCCATTTTAAAACTTTTGGATTGGCTGCAATATCACTATAGGAGGGCTGGAAAAAATACAAATAAACTACATATTAAAACAAACACACTAAATCTTGTTTATAAATACTTCTTTCAAGATTTGGTAATATTTGTGACGGTGAATGTGAACAGTTACAGGAATGCCACTCAGTATCAGACCAGATCTCAGTGCCAACATAAGGACAACACTTGTGAAAATAAAATTGAAACAACTTCAGCAGCTGAACCAGAGAGTGGTAAGACACTTCTGCTTTTCCACACATCTCATCTGAAATGCCCTCAGTCTCACAGCAGAACTGCAACTCTGACCTCCTTTGGCTCTGGCGTTCTGGCACATTTTCTAATATTGCTGTTGCTCAGCTCCCTTTTGCAGACAGCAGTGTGTAACAAAATTCTCATTTGTGAACACAGTTATTCAATAATGAACTGCAAGAGTCACTCAGCCCTCCCATGCAGTCCTTTATCCTGAGTAAAGACAGAAATGCTAACCTACCTTACTGTTTTTCTCTTTTTCAAACTGTTCCTCAAATTGCTTTATTTTTTTCTGTAATTTCTTGACAAGCTGATAAGGTGTCTTGTCTTCCCTTTTGTCATCTTTTGAGCTAAAGGATGCTCTTCGTGTTCTGTTTAAAAACATTTTTAAAATGTCATTTAGATAATTGAGTGCAAACAAAATGTATATTCAAGTCAGAGATCAATACTTTCATTTTTTCTCCAGTTCATAATCCATTAATTTCAAGTTTTCAGAGCTATTTACTCAAACTGCTTTGAGCTGCTGCCTTCAAGATGTGATATTATATATGTCTCCCTAGCATGAGTAATACCCACAACAGAAAAACTGTATTTGAAATTCAAGTGTAATGTACCATTAATTGCCAACTTTCTGGGGCCTGGGCTATTTACCTAAGTTACTATAGACTCAGTTGTTCTTCAAATACTGGGCACAGAATAAAACCCAGGCTAGAAAATACCACTGAACAATCCTTGGTAATTAAACAGCCTCACTCAAATGACTCAGGCAAGTTAAGAGATAATTAAGCTAAATGGTATCCACATAATTTGTTAGTCTTACTAATAAATTTCTTAGATTTTACTAACAGACTTCTAAAGTATGTGGTTTTGGTTTTGTATCATCCTTCACACAGCTTCTTGACATTTGCTGCTCTTGCAAAGTGTTTTTTGTTTCAAGACTGACATGAGAATTTTCCAGAACACTTATTATACCAAGTGCCTGAAACATCCCTCAACACAGCCAGTGAAATCTATGTAGTTCAAGATATTAGCAATACTAATCTAATAATCTACTAGAACAGATCCTTATTAAAGAGGAGAACAGCTATTATCATCAGCACTTTTCTGCAGGTCAGTCTTCTACATCATTTTAACAGTACTTGTTAAATATCTTCTGTGGCTAATTGGAGAAAACTTGCACAAGGATCCTTTTGCATCAATAAATCTGCCAGACAGACAACTAGAAACTCTAAACTTGTTCCAATCTCCTGTTTCAGGTTTTCTCATTTTTATGAGATTATTTCTTCCCTAACGAGCATGAAAATTCTTCTCAACTTCCCTTTCCTGGTAACAGTAGCAGACAGTATGGGTCATGGGTTATTTACAGTTTTGGAGAGTCACACTGCCCAGTTCATACAAATAACCCGCAGCTTGTTTAGTGACAACTCTACTTTAATAAACTAGGTTAAAAAAATACAAGAAAAAAAAGCCAGAGCTTACATAAAATCAGACCAGAGTCTAGCAAAACCTGGTAAACAAAGGATATAAATACTACTTTCAGCCCAGGAAGTGCCATTTGTCCAAAGCCCTGACCAAATGCCAGGGAAAGCTCTGCAATCTTGTCCTATTTTTATCCTCTTTCCCTCAGCATCTGTCAAAGGCCACTTGGAGAGACACGATCCCACCCCAGCTGAACCTCTGCTCTAACTCACTCCAGCAGTTCCTGGGCAGGCAGAGCAGCCAAATGGCCACACAATGCTACGTTTGACCTTGGTCTTCAGTTTATTCAATCATGAAAACCCACAGCAATCTCAAACAGCTGTATTTTCATCCTGGCAGTAACACATCCTGCCCACCAGACTGCATTAAAATACACACCTAACAAAAGAAAGTGCTTTGGATGAAGAGTCCAACGTTTCTGGATCATGTAAGAAACGCTGGCTTTGCCCAAAATCCAAACTCCGATGTGACAATATGGGATGACAGTCCTCTTCCAACGGATGATTAGTCATCCTCCCAGCCTGTGGGGAAAGCTGAGCTTCTCCAGATTCACTGTCCTCCTGCCAAGACTTGAAAGCAGGAAATGGATCTAGAAGATTAAAAAAAGACAACAAAATGGTACTTTTCTGTTACCAGAACTATCAACAAGAGTCGAAACAAAAATGCGAACCCAATGCTTAGTCTTGTATGCTCTAGAGGATGTGGTGTCATACACAAAGTGAATAAAAACAGTGAAATGCATCAGAAAGCTACAAATTCTGTCATATAACTGAAAGAAAAAGGTACTGAAATGAAGTATGCACACTAGGATCCCTTTTTCAAAGTGTATCTTGGGAGTATGCATTTCTGAGCAGTTCAACAGTGTAATAGAGCCTTATTTATGTATCAGAAATATAAAATATGTTTATTGTCCAGTGCAGTACTTTGCTGTGGAAATTCATTTTTATACCGTACACATGTACTTTGAAAGGTGGTCCTCTTGGTTTTAAAGAAGGTAAGTCTGACAGTACCTCTTTAGGGACAATGTCCATTTGCTTAGGTCTTTTTCAAGGAGCGTTTTTGGGTTTTATGATAAAATCTACCTTGACACCACTGAGAAAAAGAGATTTCTTAATTTGTGGAGGGTGATTTTTTAGGAGGGAGATTCCAAAACAATCAATTCTTTCAAATCCCTATGAAAAGCTCCTTGCTAACATTCCTAATAATTCTTTGACATCGTTTTTTTGCTGTCTAAAAAAAAGCTGACATAGCCTTTCAATTACTTCAATTTAAAATCCCACCCCCCTTTTCCTTTCAGAGTTGCCTGTTCTTTTTCCTAGTTCAAATCAGAAATTTGAAAACTGGGTTCAAAGTGTGCAGAAGAACAATAAAACCCACAAAATAATCTTCAAAAAAAAAATAACCCTTGTACCTGCTTTCCACTGCACATTTACTAAGTATGATTGGGAATTTTTTTGCTGTTTTTCAGCTGTGATCTTGCCTGTTTGCACAGTACAAGATACAAGAAGGGGACCTTTTTGAATCAACAAAAAAACTGCAGATCAGAATATTCCCAAGATATAAGGGACAGCAGGTGAAGGGTTAGTTAGAAAGCAAACCATCAACTATCAAAAGGCAGATAACTGAACGTATGGCGAACCATACTTACCCTCCCCTTCTCTCTGCAGATGCATTGTTTTGAAATCAATGAGGGGGAAAGTGATAGGGCATGGCGCTAATAAAATGAAAAAGAATGGCAAAAATACTAAAGTGAACACACAGCACAGTCAGAACAAACTATACATAACATGTAAAGCAGGAAGATACAGTACCAGGGAAAAACATCCCATCTTTTTGGACCAGGCCCTGAGCACTCTCAGCTTCCAAGCAATTCCCATGGCAGGTAAGGATGCTCAGTCCTCAGCCAATTTGAACTTTTTACTGGAAAGGTTTACAAAGAACTGGTAGAGGAATAGTAAAGACTTATTGCAGTTTAATAAGAGACTCATGCATCCTCACATGAACAAAGGCACGCTCTAATGTTTTTGCTCAGAGCTTGTAAATAACAGAGATGGTGGTGATTTCCAAAAAGCAGGGCAAATGCAGAAAAAATTTTCAGAAATATAAATCAACCATTCTGCATTTTCACCTTGGGCCAGCAAGCATTTGATGTTGATTTTCAAGAACCCTGTTGCATACAGGCCTTTGAGTATTCTATTAGATTGGCTTTAATAACCCAAATCTTGTAACTGAATTTGGACTAGTACAGATTTCTTAACAAAGTCACTACTTCAGTGGAATGCCATAAGGACTTGCAGTGCCTTGGAAGGCTGAGTTCCTAACAATCATCCTAAACAGGACTGAAGAATAGTCAATGTTCAAATACTTCACAGTGAAATTAAGACCTCTTGCAAAGAACACGATTTAATACCAAGAAGTTATAATATAAATTTATAAACAGATACACTGCTTTATTTTCAAAAAAAGGGTCATAAAGTTATTTGGGGAAGTAAAACCAAAAGCAATTTCATGAACAGATTTAAGGAAATAATGAAAATGGATGCCACAAACCTTCTGAGTATACATATTAAGTCATCTTAACACAAATAGAGGATGCAACAAAATGTAATGTTCAAGTAAGCAATAAACTAAATAAAACACTGAAAACATAAGCAGGATTTTCATGTTTTAGCTTTAGACTGTTCTTGGGCAACAAGAATGAAAACCTGGACTCAGTGTCTTTGGGTGCCTGCAATTTGACTTCTCTGTGCCACGAATGTGCAGTTTGCTAGGGCTCAAGAACACCAACTAGCAAATATTGTACAAAACAAATGAAGCCAATCACAAGTTGCAAACCTCATTATTTGCAAAAGGGTTAAAAGGGAAGTGTGGACTCATGAAGGCAATTAATTTGCAAGCCAGTCAACAGCAGTGACAAACTAACAATCAGCACTTGAGCTTCAGGACAAAGCTGTATGTGCTGACAGCTCAAAGCTGCACTGTTACAGAGCACACATTCCAGCTTTACTTCCCTCATTTTAATACTTCCAACACTGCAACCACAAGTTAAGTGCAGTGATTCCAGTGTCTTGCTAAGGTTTCACTGTGACACTTAAAGGCATCTCAAGGAACAGCTGTCACTGGGAAGAGCCTGCTGAAAGTTAAAACCCTGTCCCTGCACAGTTAACCTGCACTACATCTATCAAGTTGTACTGCAAGTTTTCCAAACCAGAAAGGAGTGGCCTGTGGCCATTGCACTGTCAGTGACAGCGCACAGTGGTTTAGCAGCTTAGATCACTTGCATGTTTTAAGGTGTGATGACTCCAGCACCAGGCAGAGGAAACACGATATAAGGAAGACATAAAAAGAGAAGTATTTTGAAAAGAAGGTATTGACAAGAGTGTTTTGCTCTGGCTACAAAGGACTTATGGTTATTTTAAGTAAAACAGAAGTTTTAACAGTTTAACCAGATATTTGAGCAATAAAATTCAGTCAAGTCACAAGCTCAGGGGACTGCTAAGCCTGGAAGGCAGTGAAGAATAAGGTCACAAACATAGGGAACCCTGCCTGAGAGAAAACTGTTACAAGTATTTTTCGTCTCCTAAAATGCAAACCGTGGAAGAAGGGGCACAGAAAAACATCCATCTGCAACTTCAGCCTTTATTTGAAAATTCAGAGCTGCTTCAAGTTGTCCAATGACATGGAAACCAAAACAACTGACAGATTTTTCTGAAAAATTGAAATATGAACTGCTGTGTTTGGCAGGTTAGTGATTTTAAGTCAAATTCAGCCAATTCAATAGTTTACACTTAATAAAACAAAGACAAACAAGACACAATGATAATTTTAACTGAACTATATAATTAGACAAAGTGTTTTTAAAGACTTGGATAAGAGACTCAGGGTCATGGAACTTTTAAAACAATAAAAAACGAAAACAAAACAAAACATGACACCTAGCATGAAACTTGGACTTTTTTGCTTGCTTTCTTTAGTTTTTCCTTATATTTTTTTAAGGTCCTTAATTAAGTTGCAGATGGCTCTGAAACAAGAAGAGACCTATGTCATGACTTGGTTGATCTTACCATGTGTACAGGAACATGTTGTCTCCTGCTTCTACTTTGTAAATAGTTTTATTTATCACTCCTCCCTAACTATAGTGTGAGCTGAAGAGTGAAAATTACCTTCCCATTTGTCACCATCAGATACATTCTTCAGATCCAGATGTGGTACTTGGACACCCGGAGCTTCCTCGGGAACATGAACGCTGCCATCCCCCAACACCTCTGAATCAGGGTTTGCATTAAGATCACAAGTCTTGCTACTTGAATCCTGTATTTAAAGAACAGAACAATTTTATTATTACTTAGCAGCTGGAAATCAGGTACTTAATCAGTTCCAGCACTTCTAGAAATTTTAAGGAAAAAAGAAGTCTTTCCAAACTCGAGGAATTAAAAGTAGAGACACACACCCCAACAGCAGTCATTTACATTACAAAACATTTCTTACATGAGATGCATAAGCATAAACTTGCTGTGCTGCCCTAAGTTTCTGTGAAGTGACATGATGAGCTCTCTAATAGAGGTCTTGCAAGCCTTGTAGGACCAACCACCATAAGATGTTAAAAACTAAATTTATTGCATTACTTCACATTTGTATTTCTTGTAAGATGCTGTGTATCTGTATATAAATGAAATCTTTCTTACCAGAAATTCCTCTGAAGATATTCTATCATTGCCATCAAGCAATATACTATTTTCCCTAAAAAGAAGACACAGACCTCAATATAATTTTAAATGGAAATTATCATTTAAATGGACAGTAAACACTATACACTCCCCTTGTATTTTTTTTTACAAACACCACACAGTTTAAGCAGATAGGCGATGTATTTACTTAAGGCAATAACTAAAACTCTGGGGGATAAAAGTTATATTACTTTTTTTCCACTTTCTGATCTTCACATTGAATTTCAAGTTGTAGCATGTAAACAACAACTAGACTTGAATAAAGTTGAAAATAAAACCAGCTCAGACCTTTATTCTCAACTGAGAGTAAACATCTTAAAACTCAACTGAACAAAAACTGAAATTTCAATCAGTGCTGAACTAAAGCTGCAAATTAACAAAGTTTTCTGAATAGTCACTGTTGCTAACATCATTTCTTCAATCATTAAGAGCAATAAAATGTGCCAAAATATTTTTAAGAAAATAAATTTTTATTCTTCTGTTTCTCTTGCCCAGAACACAGGGTTGTTCACAAAAAAAAGCTGTAGGTTAATCATATAGGTTTGTATGACTACAGAAAAACACAAACCTTTCACTATTATTTTCTCCATCAACATCTTCATCTTCATCACATGGTTTCAATAATATGTCTGCAGTCTGTTGGGGAAAAGTATGTTTAGAAAGATTTGGGAATGGCTCTCTCAACAGAAAACATTTCCATAATCATCTCTGACCATGAAACTCCCTCAAGAGCTACAAGTTTCTTGTGTGTGGGGATGGAAATCACGCTTTTTAACCATGTGACATTTTTACATCTCAAGTAAGGCCAGTGACCAGGTGTTTTAATCACCAGAAGTCAGATATTGACTTTCTGTTTTCAGATAAACAATTTTTTTATTATTTCTTCAATAAAAGGTGTACCTAAAATTGTCACTCATGACAATGGGATGACTAAAATCATGGCAGTTTGTACCTCCTAGTCTCAAAAACAGTTGTGCCCAACATATATGAAATTAAACAAGTCTGACGAACTTTTTAAAGGAGCTACTAATCCCTGTTACTAAATAAAGCAGCAACAGAATTGGAAGGGGATGAAAAAGTGTTGTCAGTTCTATGACACCATCTCACAAAAGTTCAGTTGAATCCATGTCACCACTTGGTTCACTAAAAGTATTTATGCTAAAGCCCAGTAGTTGATTTCTTCAGAAAAGTGTCTTATTTGGGGGAATACAAGAAATTTGAAATATAAAATATGTCATTTGGTTTTAGACTTCAAGAATTCTCACAAAATTATCTTTACAGTGTCTGAATGTAACATCAAGTTACCAGGAGACTTCAAATACACCAACAGTTGCCAGTTTTATGCTGCTGATAGCAACTGACACCCGTGTCAGAAAGAACACCATTCTACTGTTGACATTATTTCAGTCCTCAAGTCAAATTCCAATCTGGGGAAACAATTTTTAATTACAGTGCATTTGTCATACTCCAGCAGATAATTTCCACCCTGGAGATGAGCTGTATAAAGTCTTGCACAGTCACACTTACTGGAGTTGTGGAAACAGCTGCTTCTATTTCCATTTTGGGCCCAAAGGAGAACTTGCATGCAGAGATTTCTTTTCCTACAACCCTACATGCTCCTCTCCACTCAGGAGAATCACATTTCTCTTTAACCTCTCCCCAAAAGGTACAACTCTCCAGCAACACTGGAAACATTTTATTAAAAAGATGTTAAAGACTAACATTGAAAAAAAACAAACTCCATAACCAAAATGTCACCTTACTACTGCCAGCAATGGACAGAAGTCTATCAAAAAGCAAAAAAAGGCCAAGAATGACACCAGGTATGACAACAAAAGTATTTCTATTGTGCACTTGCATGCATCATGTTCCCCTTTATATCCAACACCAAGTTTTATGCATTTTGTGTTACAGGATAACAATCTAATTATTTTTTAGACCAAGTTTTGGCATTAAAGGAAAGAACCAGGACAATGAACACATTCTGTGAAATTTAATTTACAGAAGGAGATTCCAAAACAATATGCTAGTTTGTGGGAACAACTAGAAAATTTGGCTTGCTAGGTGATTCAAGAGAGTCATTTGGGATCCCCAAAAGCAAACAAAAGCCCAAGAGCAGAACACATCACAATAATGAAAAGCACTACAGAAACATTTTGTTTTAATAAAAATACAGATTCCAGACGACTCAGTTTCACTATGCTAAGGCATCCATTCCCATCCTTTCAAGTTCAAAGACCCATTAAATTCTTCTAGTTAGTTTAAGTCCATTAACAATAGGTTTGCTTATCTGGTTATCTTTCAGGAAACCCTCAGGAAGATTTATGGACTCACAGGCAAGAAGCTGAAATCATTGCAGAAACTTCTCTACACATGTGTAACAAACCTCTCCACCCACAGAATTCATCATTTAGATTTGTAACAACAAAAGTGTTAGCAAATAAATAAGGAACTATAGATTTGGTTTTTTTCATTAGAAGGGCTTATCTGACAGCTGCATATGCTTGATACAGAGTGGAAGAATACTCTCTTCTCTTGCACTTTAACTGTTATCCTTGATTTCATTTTTGTCAGCACATATTTTAAAGAATTCCTTGATTGCATCAACTAGGGAAGAGATAAAGATGTGCTGAAAAGAACAGGACATCTCTGCCTACCACAGAAGAAACTAGAAATAGAGAGGAAAGGCTGTAGTTAGCTAATGACAAAACCACACCTTCCTAGCACATGCACAGCCAAGAGGCTGCAAAGTCTCAAAAGTGACTGCTACCCTTTCCTGATCCATGCAAGGTGACTCTGGGCTATGCTGCAATCTCAGTTCTACAGCTTCTGCTCCTCAGGAAGCCTTTACTAACACAGATGCTGGTCCAACCAGTGCTATGCTGCCTCATACACCAACTTACCTCAGCAGAAGGAAGGGCTGGTATCTATGAAAAGAATGGAAAATATCAGTCAGGGTCCATACAAGTCACACCAAAATACACAGAGATTTCTCAGTGCACATGGCACAACAAGGAAGACAACTGACTGCACAGAGCAAGAGCACCATGTAATGCTACATCAGAGCTCTTAGGAAAACTTGGATCTCTAGAGCACTAAAGTTGCAGCAACTTATGATTTGATATACAGGAGACTCTTCCTCTCACCTGAATGCTTTCTTCTACCTCAGTTACAGTATCAGGTTTCATAGCTTCACTGTCTAAATCAGTGCAAACCAATACTTCAGAGCAGTCTCCTGTGTTTTCACTGCTACCAGTGTCATTATCTTCAATAACATCATTCCTAAAGATACAAACAAAAAGACTTTAGAAACCTGTTGTTACACCTTTAAAAGAAAAAAAAAATAAAAAAGAAACTTTTTTTTTGCCCCTGCTTAAACATTATCAAACCTCAGGACGTTTTTTCTTGTTTTTTTTTTTCTTTTGGAACAGAATTATTCTGACCTGTAGGCAAAATTAATTATTTATGTGATGTTTTGTACATCCAGACATGACAGACATATTAAAATGTATCTATTTGGTTCTTGTCTGAAGGGCCAGGCATAACCCCACACTTAGCATACTAACCTAAGGAATTAAAAGACAATAGCCAGAAGCAATGACATCCTGAAACTACAGTGACTCACAACACTGCTGTGGCTACACTCCTCTCAGTACTGAAGCCAGTTAGTTTATAGCTACTGTCACTGGGTTCCCCTCCAGTGAGAAATCCCATTATTTCTAACATTTAATCTGCCGAGACTTCAACTAAAGGCATGTAACATTACAGCCGGATTAAAACTAATTGACACCATATTTGTATTCACATATATTCTTTATGTGCCACCATATGACTCTGTCATTCACCACAAGCCTTTGACTTCTTTGCCTTCCTTGCCCTCACTCAAAAAGAATTCCAGACCACATCAAGAAAGCTCCTTCACTATCAGATATAGAGAAAATAAACAGGATGGGTTGAGGATTAACATTTTAACTATTTTTTCTTAATTCCAGCCATTAAATTAGCACTAAGAAATTGGCACTGGATCACTGCTTTTTTCAGTTCTTAATTTAACTGTGTATTTGCCTTGTGCACAGTCTGCTGCTTTAAAGAACCCAGATACCCCTTTGAAGAACAATATCATGTATCCTCTCTCACAGTTAATCCACAGTGGAATGATGATCAGAAGCATTTGCAGTAGTGCCTGTGCCAGAGGAGGATACTGGTTTCAAACCGGCAGTGATGGCACTTGGAGCCTCCCCCTCTGAGATCAGCCAACCTTTACAGCACTTACACTGGGACTGAAGGAATTCAGCTGCTACAGGGCTGTGAGGCAATTACCCACTTACAAATTACTTCAAAGACATTGCATCTTTAGCACTAAAACTCAGATTTAATTGATCATTACCAGCAATGATGATTACTTTTATGATCCACTGCAAACTTTATTCCTGTCTTCTAAAACCACTAAAGATTGAACAATTTAGAAAAGAGCATCTGAGTCGCTGAACACTTCATTTATTTCAGGCTCTGTTCATGTATTCCAGCTCTGAGCAACAAAGAAATTTAGGTACTGAAATCTTAACACATTTTTGAAGTCTGGGTATTAATCACGACTACTTATTTTTAATGAAGCACCAAAATGTACCAGCTTCCAAATGCTGCCATGGCAATCACTACACTCAGAATCTGTCTTGATTTACAAGAAAAATAAAATCTGATCAAATAAGGTTGGAACTGTATGCAAATAGACCCAAAGTGGTCATCCTATCAATTTTTGGCTGTTTCATTGACACTGGTAGCCAGAGCAGTAAAGTAGCTATGTTGACATGGAAAGACAAGGTTATGAAACAGAATCTTAATAGCTTAAATATGTTAAAATTTTGTCATAAGTCACATTGGTGAAGTAAGAATGAAAGCACTTGAGTAAATTTAAGTTCCTGTGCTATTTGCACAGAATTCAGCAGTAAAGCAGATACTATGCTTCACAGCATTTTTAGCCACAAGATGAATTTAAAATATTTGTTTCAAGAGCTATTGACTACCGGCATCTGATGGAAGTTGATTTATTTTGAAATAGATAAAACTGAAGTCAACAGCTAAAGTTGTAACTTTTGGTCGAGGTGGGGGATTTGGGGAGTTTTTTTTTGGAAGAGTTAAGATACACAATCCTACGGAATTCATTACAGACACAACAAAATCTTACTGGTTGTTAGATCCTTCCTCATCCCCACTGGGATTTTTTGCTTCATTGTTACAGCCCAGTCGTTGTTGCTGTATCTGTTTCAGATCGTTATCTAAGCTGCTCTGCAGGTCGAAAAGATGCTGTTCCACAGCCGCTCTGATTGTTCTTTCTAAAATGCTAAAAAAAAGATGGAAAAGTCCTATTAAGAGCCCTACTTTTGCATTGATCAACCAGACAGAAAGGCAGAGATAAACCTTACATGACAGCAATCTTTGATAGCAGTACTTCAAGGCAAAAGGGACTAAATTTTCCAAAAAGGCAGTGGAAATTACTACACTTACTATTTTTGAATCCATAAAATTTACATAAACTATTATGAAGTTTATCAACAGTATTTTAAGAGTAAGCAACACATTACAATAACTAACCTATTTTTTAACAACTATACACAAAAACTTATAAAAGCCCTATATATTAATGTGACAGTAAAATCCTGTGTCTGTAACAGGTCAGAATCAACCCTGGAGCAGGTTCCACTTCATCACATGTGGCTGTACCCTCCCCTGAACAGGGCTGTCATCTTAAAAGGCTAAAGCCAACAAATAGCAGGGACAATCAGCAAGTACCTGATGAAGGACACAGGATATACCCAAAATATCATCATTAAAAGAACAGCATTCTTTAAAAACAGACTACTCTGCTGAGCGCCTCTCAGGGAGCCCATCCCCAACACAAAAGAGGCCTCTAAAAATCCACCTGTAAAAATCTTAAGCTATTTAATCCTATTTTAACTCTGAAATTGTGCTTTTATTTTTTCCTCCACATATGTACAAAGAATTCCACTGAACTGTACTCAGCATCATTGGTGCTAAAATTACAATATGAATGCTTTTATAAGATTAAGTTAAAAACTTACAATGTATCTAAGTGTAAAACCAAAGTTCTGGACTCTGGATGCAAGCACATTCTGCTCTCATGCTCCTGCAGTCAACAACACTGACAGGCATTTGGTACTTCCTGCATTAGTGTTAAATGCCACCAGTGAAATCCTTCAGACTAAAATACGTTCCTTCATAACTGTAATCAAACCTACTGCATTTTTTTTTGAAAGGATACATAACTTCTATGCATGTTCTAGTAAGAGCACAATTCAAACATTTTGTATTTTCATTATACTTACTCTGCAGAGGCTGGCAAGATACTTATGGGAGAGATATGAGCACTGCAATAAAGAAAAATAAGTTAATATAGTGCAAAAACTTATCACACTGAATAGAAATCTTGAAGTCAACTGAAAGCAACCTAAAAATACTTCAATATTGCATGTGATGCAGCTAACAGAAGTAGAATAAACATGAAAGGAATACCCTGATTTGCAGTCCTTTATTATTTAAATTACAAAATCTTAAGGAGCACCATCACAAGGCAGAAAGTTGTAGAAGTAGCAATGCAGATTTCTGTCTCTCAAGAGCCAATATTTGTTGTGCTATGAAGCTCCAAGCTCTCAGATGCATGGTCTTTCCCATGGGAAATACTAATCATTTTGTAGTCAAACATTTCCTGACACCTTGCTTAAGAATGCAGATTTTAACCTTGCTGCCTACAGCAAATTCCAAATGACTCTGCTTTCCTCCACAGGTTCTTCCCACTGTTGCATAATTTTGTTCTGCAATGCTCAACACAGCTACAACACTCTCTGAGCACAGCTACAACATTTCAAGTAGAAGGCAGATTTTGGGACAGCCTGACTTTTGTAAAGCATCTGGAAATCTCCAGGCAAAGCCACTTCAGCCTAGAATGTTAAACTCCTCGAGGAGGGGTGGGAGGGTGGAAATCAACATAACTAACACAAGTCAGTTAATTCATGTGTGTGTGCTCTCGGTACCATTTTTCATTAATATGATTAAAATTTTATTATAAACAGAATATTTAAAACATCAGACAAAGTGACAGTAAAGAATAAAAGATGAGAAATCTACTATAAACAGCCCTGAATTGCAACACACACACCTCACTCAGAAAAAATTAAATATTAATTTCAGCTTAAGTTGGAGGCAGGGAGGGGGGCAAAAAAAAAAAAGGCTTTTTCTTTCTATTACAGATAACTAAGCTCAAAAAGCTGAAGAAGTTTTTATTCTACTCATTACCATGCAACAACACTGTTGCCAAAGTTGATTTAAAATATTATTTTCATGAATGCATATGGTAAACTCTGAAATACAAGGGAGCTTGCCATTCCCCTGGAGAACTGAGCAAGTTATTACCTCTCTGAGGTGTCCTATCAGTTTTGACTGCTATGAGCCTTGCTTGCACTAAAAAATGCAGACAGTCTCTCTGTTTACCCAAGAACAGTTTCAACACAGCAAAGAATACCTCGGTTAGAATTTACAAGGTTTATTAGTAGTTCCACCACCAAAGAGAAGTCACCTCAAGCAGACTTTCTATTTTTCCTTCCTCCAAGCAGGTGAAACAAGCAATAAAGGGCTTTCAATTAAACAAAAGGTGTTAAAGAAAGTGGTTAAAGTATTTATTTAAAAATAACTATACCAGTTTGCCTTAGACACCTTGTACTGGGCCAAGAGCAGACTGCATAGCATTCAAAGCCCATATGACACAAAGTGAACAAGCAGGTGCTATGTCATAGATGCTTTTCTTTTCTTACCCTTTTTTAAATGGAAACTGGCTGACAAATCAAGTTCATCTTATGATTTGTGTGTGTCTTTGCCTGGTGAAAAGCCAAAGCTGATCTATTCCAAATGCATTGACAGAACAGGCAGCAGTTAACTACTATTTCAAAGCAGACATAGCTTCAGGAAATTAAAACACCTGACATAGAAGCCAGATCTTGTAGCCACTGATTTCAAAGCTGCAGATCAAATAACTGAGGGGGAACACACTAACATTTTGTATTTTTCTTACGAACAAAAAATGGCAGGAGGTAGTTTACAGCTTAGGATATTTACATTTCATTTGTATTTCCATGCACAGAAGTTCAGCATAGCCCTATGATCTGTACAAAGTCGATTTTCTGATAAACATACTTTATATTAACAATACTTGAAATAAAAAATGAAAATATGAAGCTACACATTTAGCTTCATGAACAAAGTAAAAGAAAAGAAGCACAATGTTGGGAAAAAACCCCAGTAATATTTCAAAATATGAAAACTGTAGTTTTAAGTATCCATCTCAGTAAGTTCTACAAAAGTTGCACTATAAAAGGTATGCTTGTATTCTAAAGGTACAAATACATAATCGTGTAGATTGAAATTGAATTACTATTAAAAGAGTCACTCCTTGGACAAGTTGGTAGAAAAAAAATGAGGCAATTAGAGCAGAGAACACTGCAACACCCTAATTGCAAAAGAGAGCAAGAAAAAGTCAAGGGCACAAGTACAAACACTATTTATAGGAAACTGTGATGACTTGAAATCCTTTTATTCTACCACTTGAGACAATGAGGAAATGTGTCAAGAATAGGGAGAATGAAACTCATCTCCAAAGAATCCAGATGATTCCAGACATGGTTCAGAACAAAATTTTCCATACTAGTGTGTAACCTTCAGCCCCCAGCACAGGATGGTTCTCCAGTGCTTTTACTCAACACCTTTGGGAGCATTAGAGGTACTCAGCAAAAGCTGTGCATAAATCAGCAGTATTACAAATCCTAAAGAATCCTCTTACTACATTAATATCTTACATCTTCAACAAATCACTCCAGCAATTAAGCACTTTCTGAAACAATTGTGACAATCTTAGGTGAAAAGCCATTACAACTTCTAAGCCCACCTACCACAGTTCAATGATACTTTTTAAAAGCTGTAATTTATAATGCCAGACAGAGCCTTAACGCAGCATGACACAGCAAGACACAGAAAGGTAAACATCTTTGTTTCATAATGCTAACTCCCTCCTGAGAATCCCTCCAGCACTGGCTCCCTAAACACAAAAGGTCCCAGTAAAAACGTCTCTTGAGTAGAAAAATACATTAACTGGAGATAAAACATGTCAAAGTTTTCCTAGATAATTTCCTGACTGTATGCAGATTCTTTTTTCTCATTAAAATAATCAGCTGTGGTATTATTTCATTTTGTATCTCCAAACCACATTTAATCTCACATAATTTTAAAAGTTAAAGCCTTACTTGCAATCATACCAAAATTACATTTTCTTTTCATATATTTACCTGTGCAGCAGAACTTTGCAGGCCATTCTGATTATTTTTGCTATCCCAAAAGAGCACTTCATGTAAAAATGCTTCATCTGGAAGGCAGCAAAGCGTGCTGTGGGCTGCTGGCTGTGCATGCTGCTGGCTGTGCTCCGGGGGCTGCCTGCGAGCGGCACCTCTGGAGTGCTGCACTAAACCCTGCAGTCTAAATAGAAATCGACTGCAACATGAGGTCACTCCTGACAATAAGCTGCCCAATCAACACTTGAAAGCTCTCCTAACGTGTTGTTTACAGATTTTCCAGGATGGAAGGAGGAAGAAGTATTTGGATGCTAAAAACAGCACTACATTAAAATAATAATATATTCTCCAGCAATTCAGGCAGCTCTTCTATTCAGTCAGCTATACCATGGATTTTGTCACCTTTGGCAAGTGTTAATACTATCACTTCTCTCTGATCAGAGTTAATTAAATAACAAAAGGATTAACAAAAATATCACAGAAGCAGTGAGGATGTTGCCCTTGTCACTGCATTTAGCAGAAACAAAGCAAACTGTTCATACAACTTACTGCCTGTCACAGCTCATATTTTTACACATATAATTTTGAAAACTCCAAAACCAAGGAGATTTTATATTAGGCTTCTGACTGACAACATTTGAGATGAACTGCCCAATTAAAGCAAATATTGCTTGGCAAGGCTCAGGGATGAAAAATATGGAATAATGACAGAGAAGGATTCTAAAGTACTTATTTCAACAGCATGTCTTAAAATTCAGCTGCAATGCTGAGTCAGTAATTCTTTACTCCAAAAGTCAGGACAGCAGAAGGGAAAGAGCCATGGGGAAAAGGCTTCTGGTAAAGGAGAACAAGTTTCCTTTACGTGCTCAACACCAACCCGTGAGCAACAAATGCTCCCTGCTGGGTAATGGGCTCAAAGATCACTCCACAGGTTTATTAGAAATACCATTTTCAAGCAGTCACTAAACCAAAGTGCATTAATGATTATCCACATTCTCACAAGATCTCTAACTCAAAGTCAAATTAACACCATGCAGTGCAGGAAGGTCATAGGTTTCAGCAAGAACAAACAGAATGAGTAGAGAAAAAAGACAGTGAACAAAATTAGAAGCAAGTTATAGTCCAAATAACAAGGAGGAAGGTCAGATGCCCCATTGTACAAATCAAGATAAACAATCTCTTTCAGTACTCTTCATAGAGAGACCAAAATACAGGGATATTTGGTTCCCAAAATCTGACAACAGCAAAAAGGAAACAAAACTCCAGCTTAAAGAACTACAAGAATCATGTTTAAGATCTACTTCTCCTCCTTCCTGTATAAGCTGCCACAGGCTCTACCTCAGGACAAAAATAATCTAAATAAACCTGCATTAACATTTGCTTTCTTAACTATTTTTTTTTTTTACATTGAGAAACTAAGACCCAAAAAAGGCCACTAAATGCATACATAAAAGCCATCAGGTTTGGGAAAATATTTACAGTATTTATAGTTGTTAAAACTTTAATAAAGAACACTTTCTCATTCACTTTATTTTTTTTTAACTGTTTTCTGCAGTTGTTCTGGTTTTACAGTCAAAATTCTCCTTCTTCTAAAGGATTCCTTCTTATCCTTCCCCACAAATTATTTTAAATGCCAACCATAATTAATGCCTATTCATTTTTAATTAACCTTAAACATCAAATAAAAATGTTTGTCTCTTCAGGCTATCCAATCTAAATTCTCAAACATGCTGAGTTTGTCACTACTGCTGTGTTTACACATTCCAGAAGCAACCTAATACCTGTGAATAGTTATACTGCAATGTTTTTTAAATTTAATTCAAACTAAAAATAGTTATCTTTATCAATAATAAAGCTTCTTAACTATTAAAATATAATTTCAATTACAAAACAGAATCATGATTCCATCATTATTTGGTATTTTACAGCTCCTTCCCATGAAGCAGAATGAAGCATGCAGCCAGCAGCTGAACAGATTCCAACCAAAAATCCACATCCTTCAAACTACCTATTCTTAAGCAAGTAACACAGTAACAAGTAACTTACTTGTTACTGTATTACTATATTTGTGATTTTCCCTGCATTTCTTCTGCTTTTAGTCACATTTTTATTATAGATTCCTCCTCACTCATCCCTACAAGTTCTTACATGCAATGCCCATACCAAACACATGCTGCAGAGGGGAAGAGGTAAAATTCACCATCTGTAGAATGTAAACTCTCTAAGTGCAAGTAAAGCAGAATTAACAATAAAACCTTGCATACTACAAACAAGTAAAATATAAATCTGTGTATTAAGCAAGCACAAATAAGCTCTCAAATGGAAGTATGATTTTATGTTTACACACTCTTTTATGAGAACTGCTCTTAAAGCTGGGTCACCCTCCAACATTCCTGCCTAGGTCACATTTTGCAACTTCCAAACCTGCCCACAGCTCTCCAGCACCATGTGAAAAGAAACAGTCCCAGGATTTCCCATTGGAAGGATGATACAGAACAGGTTTGGATCTACCAGTATGCAGATTCTTCTTATTTCTGCTGTAGAATTTACTGTTTAAATACCACTTTACCGTTTCACTAAAATATGCTCTTTTTAACTTTCCCTGCATAAATCCCCATACTTAATCTGATTTGATCCTACAGGCATTCCTCTGCTGAATTTGGGAACAGTTATTTTAACCCACATTGTACTATTATAAGAACTGCACCTACTTTTAAAGCTTCAGTTTGTAGACACCAACACTTATCTCAAAAGTCTGGCAGTTTCTCTCTCTGACAGAATAAATTACAATCCAAACTTTAAATCCAAACTCCAAGGCAGAACCAAGTTACCTTGTTGATGCTGTAACATTCCTGGAATCTGAGAGACTCCCTGTCATATCTAGATGCACCACAGCTGGCCTTTCAACAGGTTTCTCTGAGCTGTCTTCTGGAAGTTCTTCCGGCTGCTCAAGCTTTACATCTTCTTCTTCTTCCAAGAGATCATTGATCTAAAAAACATTTAATCAAAGTTAAGGGATTGAAAAGTTCCTTTCAAGAGGTCCAGGGAATTAAAAGAGTACAAAAGGTATGAAAGTAACATGAAGAAGGAGAATACTTTTCAAGTTTAGGAAAAAACAGGCACACTAGACTTGCTTTTATGTAAAACTGTAAATTCTACACCATTAAAAAGCTCCTCTTGAACACTGCGCAAAAACTGAAAAGCACGAAGCACCTCTGATGCCATACATGAACACAAGCAGAATGAAGAAACAATAAAATCCCAACCACACTGAAATAATGAACTACACAACCTTTCTTCTTCTATGTCAAACTGATAATTCTCCTCTATTCCACAGGTAGCCTTATTAATGTATCAGAAGCATTTTCAAACCCTCCTAGGGAAGGCAATACAGAAGTCTATGAACCCAAACTTCAAAGCTCGGAATGAACACTTACAAAGTTTCCGTACTCTTGTCTATTTTTGTTTCTTTGTTTCCAAACACAGATGTTTTCACTGAAGCAGCAAAATACAGCCGATTTAAAAAGCAAAACAATATAGCCAAGTGGTAACTCAAGACAGCAAACTTCATTTTTTAAAAAGCAACTATGTCTAAAACACGAAAAGGTAAAGAGAAAAAAGTGATTGTTTGACTCCCAAGTTGCCTCTGTGATTCATTACTGATCTCCCAATCTTGCAAACCCAGAAATTAAAGCAGCAGCCTCAAGAAAATATGCTTTACAGTATCTGTCACCAGTGTAAAACAAAAACACTAAATTAAGAAAAATTGAAACTTCAAAAGTTTAAGATTACACAGAAGACAGAGAGAAGATATTTGTTAGTTTTTTAAAGGGGTGTAATGTGTTATATGGCACCACATTCCAGGCAAGAAATATATTTATCCCTGATTTTCCTCTGTAATTGCAAGAGGATGTTCCAGTGAAGCAAGGCAAGCCCACCCACACACTGGGGCAGCTGCCAGCAGGGCTGTGCCCTGCAGGGACAGCAGCCCTTCTGTCCCCACCACACTGGCCTGACAGAAGTGCACTGTTGACATCTGGTGGAGACACCATGAAATTAAAAGGACACCCCAGCAGCCCTCCAACTAAGGGAAAAAACAAACAAAACCACACACCAAACAGATTTTGTACTTAGGAAACCCTTTTGCTGAAACATATAACAAGGCACAGCCAAGCCAGTAATTTCAGAGCATGAGAGCACAGAGCAGCTCTGGTTTACAGAGCAGTTATCCAAACTCAGTGACAGTCTCCAGCTGCAGGAGTCACAGCCCAGCTTTGCTCAGCAGCTCCCTGCATGCAGCAGGGTTGTGGCAGCCCTCAGTGCCAGACAGATTCCTGCATGGAGCTTTGCAGAGCAGCAGCTTTTGCTCCAGGAGCTCCCACAGCAGACATTGCTCACTCCAGAACCTGCTGCCCAGCCTGGCACACCAGACCAACACCTACTGCAGGGAAGAGGAAGCAGCCAACTGCCCCAGTAGTTGCCTTACCTGTCTTGCTAGAGGCGGAGTTTGTGAGATAGGCTGTAAAATTCAGTACTCTTTCTTACCTACCTTAGCAACTGATTATTTTTTCCCCTTTTTCCTCTTTACAGAAAATACATAATTTTCAAGTCTTAGAATCAGAAACACCATTCAAAAACTTTGGCACAGGAAATCACCACTGATAACATCATCAAGTGGAGTGCGAGACCCTGCATGCTCCTGTAAGACACACCTAGAAATACTCTTGACCAAGACCAACAACAGAGTCATTCTTCATTCCTAAATTGGTAATTAGAAAGCTCTTTATAATAGTGTCTGTGTTGGGCAAGTACTACTGTTGGTTTAGTTCCTATGTATTTTTCTACATAGCACAGCTATACTTACTACAAAAGCAAGAATTTCACAAGCATTAAGAAAATTAAGAAAATGCCAGGTTTTGTCAATTTGCAAGAAACTTCTAAGTCATACCAAAGAAACTGTATTTCAATAAATATTTCATAAACATAAATGTGTATAACAGACAGTCAAGTGGTAACATATAGCCATTCAAAAGTCTTACCTGCTCAGTTATTGAGCTTAAATCATTAGTAGATGAAAAATCTTCCTCTTCATTTTCAAAAAACTCATAGTAGTTCTCCAGAAGTCCCGCCATTATTCTGCTAACTATTTCCTGTTCTTTCAGATCCTCCACATCTGTGTAAATGCTAAAGATTTCAACACTGTTTTAGTTTAAAAATCTAAATGCAACATTTCCCCGAAGAACACCTCTGAATGTCTGCTATGACTAAGCGCTACCCTTCACACCACTATGCCCTACCCATTCTAAACACACAGAACTTTAAGCATGCCTTCACACTACTGCCTTATAAAGCTTTATACTATTTTATATTTTAAAACCATGAATTAGCAACTATTTAGTCAATTAAATTTTCATGAGGAGCATCTAAAAGTCAAATATTTTCCTGTGGAGAGGAAACAATAGTATAAGCTGGTACTTTACCAGCCTTCTCCCAGAACTGTTTTCTTGCTACAAATAGTAACCTTATATACTACCACTAAATATTTGAACCTCAGAATAAATACAGCAATGCAACAATCAAAACAGTGGTTTCTCATGCCACAGCTCCGAGATGAGCTGCTGTTTAAATCTTAGCAAAAATTGTAAAATCAAACTGGGGGGAGAGAGTGGGTGGGAACAGAAAAAGATTCTGCCTGAAACATATTGTGGACTTTGTTACTGTTGCTCAGGGACCAGGAATGACTTCAAACTACAGAGTGACACTCAAATTCCCACAGAACAGTGAATTAACTTTTATAATTAACTTACTGAAAAACATCTGGGCCAAAGACTGCAGCTAAAGAACTTGCTGACCAAATTTCTTCATGATGCGATGCTACATTAGCTAAAAATTTACACAGAAACTTTAACAAACTGTAATTAACAGGTGGAAGCTGCTGCAAGAGGAACCTCAACTTTCTTCCAAATTCATCTTCATTATTATAATCTGAAAAAGTAATAAAAATATTTTAGTCACAAAGAAGGTATCTTTTCATATTTGACAGTGATCAGCTTTTTGCCTGACAATCATTTACTTCTGAAAAGACAACTGATTTGATCAAACCGCAACCTAAAATGTGGAAACTGACTTGCATTTGTTCTATATTATCCACCACATTCTCTTCTGCACGTTTTCCCCAATTAATGCCTACTCAAATTCCTGATTTCAGAGGGCAAACTCTGTAGGATTTTGTTTTACCGTTGTTACATAACAATTGCTTCACAGAAGAGCTCTAGAGACAGCAACAGCTCCAGATAGTGAGTTAACTACCATCTACTTAAATTGTTCTGGCAGACAAGCTGCTTTGACACCTTTTCCTTTACAAGCATCCCATTCTCACCACTCTACCTGCTTTTATAATACTTAACTGATAAATCCAAGCTATCTCAATGTAATCATCTTCACACGTGCTTAGCTTGAAGCTCACTGATTCAATTTCAGATCTGAGAAAGGGTCACCATAAAATCTCCTCACTCTCACCCCATTTAACTATATGCTTCATCAAAATATGTCCCCATAAATCTTATTTGTTACCTCATCAGCCTTACAGGTAGCAAGGTTCAAAGAATTTACAGCTGTTTGTACCTAACTGAGAAATTTCATATATAGAAAAAAAAATGTCAGGAAAGCAAAATGGGAGAAAAATTTATAGAAAGAGGCCTCCCTTTCTTTCTCAGACACTTGAAAACTCTTCTAAGATCAGTTAGAGAGGGAAAAAGCACGTTTGAAGATGATGAACCATCTCTGCCTCTCTAGATGAGAGAGCAGAGACATCCTAGCCCTTAATATCAAAGCAAAGAGTGAGTAAATTCCCCGTTGAGCATGTACAGGAACATCAAGCAGGATCTGCAGGATTTCATTTGCTCAGACACAGTCAACACCTACAGCAACTGAATGCAGGCAACCAAGCACAGAAAATGGTTGTCTAAACACATAACACATTAAAATGAACATTTCATTGACAATTCTTACTCTAGAAATGCACTTTGGAAACAGAACAGAAAAAAAGGCTTTAAAAAGTACTTTAACAATGTAGACTTTTATAAGAAAGGGACCACAGCAAGGTGATAATCAGAGTCTGAACATACACATCTCCATGTTTTGTCTAAGCAACCCGTCCTGAAACTTAAGTTCTAAACAACCAGAGACCCAAAGGCAGAACGTTCTTACCCCTAACTGAAGTCCTCTGGCACTAAAGCAGGGATACAAACTTGTGGGACACACGGCCACGTGCACTGGCCACGTGCACTGGGATCACCACATTCACACCTCAATTAGCCAAATCACCTGTCTTTGAGGAACCACCTGCCTGCAATGAGCTCCTAACGAGGCACACAGGCCACACCTTGCTGTGTAATTAAGGCATCCTGAGGACTAAGCCTGACCTAATGATATGGAAGAACTGCTGAAGAGGGAGAAAACCAGAACTAACACATGGGTCACAATTACTACCACCTTCTGCAGGTCTTTCAGCAATTCCTCTGCCTCAAATGCAGCTGATGATGTAATTCTGAAAACTAACTGAGATATGTCTATCAGACAGGCAAAACCCAATTAGAGAAAATCAGAAGTCTCATTTTAGCATCTGAAAACACTGTTTAAGTGTTTATGTGGTTTGATTTCCTTGTTACAGATAACTTAAAAAAAGACAATAAGCTGCACGTTTAAGTGAAGTTTCTCTATATATTTAACAAAAGGGAACTAAATGGGGACTTGCATGCCAGAAACAATCCATATGTAAACCTATCCACAGTGATCTATTCAAAGATGGGAGGAAAAAAACAATTTTCACATTAGATTTTACAGTCACAGAAGGAAATTCTGCTGTCACACCAAGTGAATATACTTCAGTTCCATTTCCAATCCTGACAGATAACATTGCAACCAAAGTGCACAGCAGTACTATCACTATTATTATTGCACAGAGCACCAAAGACACCTTAGTGCCACTACAAATTTCAATTCAATACTGGGTTTTACTCTTAAAATCATCAAATAAAAACACTGAATCAAAAATAGTTATTACCTTGAGAAAGTTGCATCAAATGTATGTGCAAACTGCCTGGAATAACTGGCTCTGGAAGTTCTTGAAGAAAAAATCTAAGAAGGCTAATAGCTGAGGGTACATCTGCTTCTTTAACCAGGTCCACATCTTCTCCATTATCATATCGTTGCCGGAGCCACTCCACTGTCTCAGCATTCCCATTGACTTGGAAAAGTCCTTCTTGTTCCAGACCCCCTGAGTCAGAAAAAAAAATTGCAGAAATAAACTTTTAGCTCTTGTATGGACAAATATATCGGAAAAAATACTGATGATCAGCTACGCACAATTCCCATACTGACTGAAACATTTTCTGGACAACAGTTTTGCATGACTTCCAGCAGTTCTCCTCCCAACACACACCTTCTTGTGCCCAGTAACAATACAGTAACAAGAGAAATGTTAGCAGTACCTAAACCACAGCATTTCCTATGAGGTGCCCTACAGAGCTGACTACATTACTGTTGGCTAGAAAACAGTGAAAGACATAACAGAAGGAGCAAAGAAAGGAAGTAGCCCAAAACAACCAAATCACATCCAGTTTAATAATTAACTTCAGAAAACAAGTACTCTTCAAACCCCACAATCTACTCTGTAAGAATAACAGTGAAAGACATTATTTTAAATACAGCAAGGTGATACATACCATGTTCCTCAATATAGTCCACGACATGGCGGACTATGAATGGAACCTCATTGTCTGGTTGCCCTTCTTGCTGCAGCTCATCAAGTGGAATTCCAAATATTTTGTTAGCAAGAACAGAGTTGCAGTTACTCAAGGAAGGGGAGGAGCTCTTCCTCATATCTTTTTGCAGCCAAAAATCAAAGCTGTCTTTTCTGTCAATAGGAGAAATTAAAACCAAAAATACCACTTCAATGTATGTTTTTGAAAGCATTAATCTGTAACACAAAGTGTTTTAATTTCCTAATGCAAATACTCTCTAGTTTGTCTCCATCCATTCACTGCTTTAATGGACAGTTCTGTAATGACTCCAAACACAGCTAACTCAATAAATGACTATCACTGATGTGTTCTGTCCAACCCTCAACAGAGGGCTGAGAAGAACATATATAGCAGCAAGGAAAATGCAGAAAATTCTAGTTACCACATTTCTAATTAAGTTCTAAGGTATTTTAGTAGATTCCTCAGTACTTTTTCTGACAGTACTTAGTAGCCAGGCTTTCAGAACTCAATACAAAAGCCTCTCAACAGGAAATGAAACCAGTGGATCACACCAAACCAAAAGCCTAAGTCTCAATTATATGAAATGATTAAGTATTTTGTGATACTCAACTGCACTGTAATAATTTTAAAATATACTTGGCATTTTCTGGTCTACATAATAAAGCTTTCAACACCTGCATCAAATTAAAATTTTTACTGAACAGAAAACCCCCAAAGCTGGTTTCTAGATGTTCAGTGATACCATTCTATCATGCAGAAGCTTGAGCTCACTTGCAAGTCTTTGCTTGATAAAGGATCTAGATAGATAACAAAGGGCAGTGTAAGTCAGTCAGGCTGTAATCCTGTCAAAACCAAAATATTTCTTCTAGCAAAGAAAAAACTGTCCTTTCAAAATAAATAATAAAAAGAAAAGAAAACATACTTGCTTAAATGCAAGCAGTCACTTTGACAGAATCTGGCACACAGAACATGAAGTATATGCTGTTAGTCAAAGCACTGCAACCAAACCAAAATTCTCTGTTTACCAAGAGGTAAATTCTAATAGATTAGACATTCTGAAATTCACACTTGCTTTTTTTTTTTCCCCCCCAGCAAAACAAGTTAAGAAACCCACCTCAGAGTACTTAAACAGCCGAGTTTGAAAAACGCTTTCTGCGCCAGCTGCCCTCACTGACCAAGCATTCTTTTGTCATTTATGGTTGTTTAAGATTATGGCAAAAGATCAGCCTATAGTTCCTCATTGAAGAATAGCAGAACTCGATCAGTACTTCAGCAGTTAATCTGAAAATAAGGAAAATATTATTAGATCATAAAGTTTTCAACAGTTTTAAACTCCGTCAGGAATCCAAACATCACATTAGAGGAATCCTTGTCAAATCATCAGTTTCTTATTCTGAACAAGAAAACATAATGACCACATTAGCACAGCTTATGAGAGAGCCCCCAAAACAGCAAATCCCTCTTTTCACTTATGAGTTAACCAAATCTGAAGTGAAAGTTAGCATGGGACATCTTAGTCTTAACAATTATGAAATAATTTGCAGACTCATTCAATCCTCTTCCAAAGAATCGAGGAGGGCTAAGTAGGTTACACAGAGTGTTTTAAAGTACCTACCATACTAAAATATTTAATTGCTATGAAATTTTTAGAAGGATCTCAAGCACTGGTCTAATACAACATCTTTAAACAGCAAGACCAAAACCAAAATCCTAACTAAGGAACCTTTACAGTCAACCAGTTTTTGATGGTACTTGGTCATATTTTCTAGGAAGTTGACTACATGTCCTAACTGCCAGTTCAAAGTCCAAGTGATCATCAGGTCTGGATACAGGAAGCAACTTCCCCCATGTCAGATTCTACAGAACCACCCACATTTTTGCCACCTTTTATTTAGAATCCAGATTATCTGGACATTTTTCATGTTCTCAGCTCTCAAAATAGCTACAAACCACAGTAAATCGCCTTTATGATTTTCTGTGGTATTAAAAATTTAAATTGCAGCTTCATGGCACAGTGGAGCCCATGTAATGCCCAGAATCAGTCAAAGGGTCACCTCAGCCCCTTGATCTCCCCCAGTACCTGCTCTAAATAAACTCAAGCAAATGTGATTGGGCAAAACAAGCTTGTGACATACACATAACCACAACACTCATCACCAAAACTAGATCATGAAGAGGCTTTCCATGGCTTCAAAAAATTCACTGAAACCTTTTGTTTCATAACTGGAGATTGATATGACAGCCTGGAGACAAGTACCTTCCCTCCCTTTGTTCTCCCACACCAGCTCCTGCTTCTGTTCCACATCAGGACAAATAAACTTTATCTTCACTTGCAAATTCCTGACAACCAAGCCCTCTGGTTTCAGTACCAAAACGCCAGACCATTCATTAGCCTATCACAACAGAAGCCCAGAGTAGTCTCAGTAGTTTGAATAAAGCAGTTTTCCTGCTCCCAACCCTCCCCAAACTGCCTCCATGTGCTAAGGGACTTGGTCATAAGCCCTATATAAGACTGCTTCCACCTCCTCAGCATTTTCTTGCATTGAGGCCTAGAGGAAAAAATATTTCAGGCTTAAAAGTGTTTAAATTGTCTATTGCCTTGTATTACACATAGGTTGTAAATCTGTTATGTCTCACACAAGTGAATCCTGGTCTGAGATCAGGACTCCAGGTGAGCTGACAACAGAAAATGAAGGGTTATATTCTAGTCAATGGATTTCACTTTTTTTTTTACCCTAATATATTCAAATCTGTTATTGCAAATTCTTGGTTACTAAAAGATCCTACCAGATTCCAACAACGAAGCAGCTGCAATTCATGACCCCCCTATAATTTATGAAGGCCTTGTACAGCCATTTTTCTCATTGTTCTGGTATTTTAAGTGAAAGTCAACATAATCTTTGCATGTAAGTAGATTTCAATCAATCCAAATATATCAAGCAAAATTTAAAATAAGAAGTTGCACATTGTGTATTTTCTCAAGCTCTACCAAAGTCAGTTTGTCCACAACGAACCAGAAAACCTCACACTGGCCAGCTGTGGGGTTAAGGGCAGCTGGAAGAAAACCTTTGATGGATCTGCCATAATGCTTCAGGCTGACTTGCTAAAACCAACGAACAAACCTTCAAAACAAACATCACCTAATAAAAAGACCAAATTAGAAGTAACCACTTCTTTATAATTCAGCACCAAATGAACAATCTTGCAGCCCAGCTTTCTCAGCAGAGGCAACTTTGTGCTCAGTTCACTGACATGAAAGCTCAGCCACTTCTGCCAGGTGCAGCAGATGAACAGGCTGCCTCAATATTAATTTCATTCAAGAGGATGAAAAAAAGAAGAAAAAATACAGACTTCTATTTTAAGTGGCTTGGCAACATAAGAATGAAGTTGAAACAGCCTGGTTGTCTCATTGTTAGAGCAAAACCGGATTTACAACCCAGGTTTATACTTTGAAGAAAGCTTTATACGGCTTATTATCACCTTGAAAAATTAGTGAAAACCTCATTTTCACCCTCTCAGACACACACACATACTTTTACACACATTTCAATATATCATTATACACAACAATCTATTTTCAGAGCATTTCAGTCTTTTCCCTTTTAGTTCAGGCTTTGGTATCTTCACAGGCTGTGATACAATTAATCTGACATTTACCAAATCTAGAAACAGCTAGAAATTCTGAAAGTAATTCAACTTTCAGCCAGTTTTATTCCCTGCTATTTCCAACATTGTAAAAAACTGTTAATAATTAAACATTTTATCTCCACTTTTTATATGGATCAGAAGCTTTCCCACTTGCCCTCCCTTGACTCAGGAAGTGCAGCACGTCACTGCAGTCACACATGAGAACTAGGACAGGACATGGAACCTTCAGGATTATTTCCAGAGTCTTTTACAAATTCTAAGCAATGCTGTGGAGTTTTTTAATGCTCTTTTTTGCCCCAATCAAACAATTCAGGAAGCAGGAGCTAACCCACTCAGTCAACTCTTTCTTTTGCCCATATTATCCTGATCCTTTTGAGCACACGCTTCCCCCTCACAATTTCACAACCTAAATGCTTCACAAGTTCTATCAAGAAAAAGACAAAAAAAATAGCAACTAAAAAAAAACCCACACAAAAGAAAACTACCTAGCTTGAGTTTAATTATAAACATTCTGGTTGCATTTTTTTCAATCTACTTCTCCTCATTGTTACTACAAACATTTACAAACACCCTTAAGCTACAATCATGCTCTACAAAACATAAACACAGGAAAGTAAAAATACACCTTATTATAACCACACATTACACCACAATTTTACAAGAGACTGAAAAAAACTTACTATGTCCTTTGCGACACGTTGAGCCCAAGCATCTTAAATGAGGGTAAAACACAGAGTTTTGTTTTGCATTGTGGATTTCAGTGCTCTCTGGCATTATTTTAAAAATTTTGGTTTGCTTTTTTTTATTAAGGCAAGTTCTTCATAGAGTCTGCTGGGAAAACAGCACCATAAGCTTCATTTTGCCATCATAATAGCATTCACTTATCTTGGCAACTCGAGAAGTATTTACACCCACACATGAAATGCCACTAAAAACCCCACAGAATACATGGCTAACTGTTAATATTTGAGGAATACACATGAAAATTTAGACTTACATTTAGTTCAGCTTTTACACTAAAGACTGAAGTACAAATAATATATAGGCATCATTTTAAATTAAAGTCTTCAGGGTTACACCACTTTTCCTTAAAACAAAGGAATGAAGCAACAAGTAAAAATAAACAAAGAAATGCTGCAAACTGAAACTGTGCCATAGGAATGAAAACATTAATGCTGTGTGTAGAATGTCTGCCACAAGTTTCAACTATTTAAGCAATTCTTTTATTTGCTCATTTTATGCAGCAAGAAATTCGTATTGTCTCTGAAACAAACCCAAAGCTAACACTGACTGCTGTTTTGCTCTGTTTTTAATATATTATTTTGTGGCATTAGCAAACATCGTCAGTAATTTTTTTTTAACAAATAAAAGTAAAAACTAACTAAGATTTTTAGATAGGAAAAAAAGCAACAAAATGGCCTGTCCCAGCTTCCCAGGAAACACACACCTCAACTTTTTTGGCTTTTTCAGCTCACAGTGCTTTGACCCTGTGAACCATCACATTCCTGCAAACTGGGTCCTAACAGACCACATACACAACCTCCAGTACAAAGAGATCAATGCTTGTCTGCAACAATTATTTACAAATAAAAGTCCACAAAAAACATCAGCATCTCAAAATTTTTGATTTCTTCCTCTATATTTGAAGAAGAAAAATAATGTATTATGTTTACTTGTATGACTTACAGCTAGACAAAACCTGTGATGTCCCCCCTGGATGCCTACTGCAAACATACTGTTAAATCCAAATAAACAATTGATTTTTTGGCTAAGTTTGAAATTATCAAATTTTAAACAGATTTTCTAACAAGAATTTCTAAACGACGGCCAAAACTTAAGACCCAGATTCCAAGCTGGAATCACAGGAACTCTCCTCATGACATCACCCAGAGGCAGCTGCCAGGGGAGGGCAGGAGCAAGAAGCCTTCCCTGGGAAACCTCTGTGTCCCAGCTCACCCAGAACACACAGAGCCACTCGGCGACCGCAGAACGACATTGTTTTATTTATCCAAAAAACGGCAACCAGCACTCTTGATCTTGCTCTTAATTTTGTTGAGTTAAAAGGAAACTGACTTTTTGTAATGTTATGTCAGAACTGTAACAATTAACACTGACTGATTTTTACGCCATTTGTATACTCAAATTACTGTGAGCGTTCCCAATGGATGAACTGGTTTTGTGCAAAAGAGCTTTTCCTCATCTGATTTTCAGCTTTTGTTTAGCTAACAATTAAAAATAGAATATTTTGCTTGTTTGAAATAATCCAGTCAAAATTGAAAAGATGGCCAGGCTGGGGAGGGGATCTGCCTTGGAGTAAATGTATACAAAAGACCAACTGAAATAAACCCCACAAACAGAGCTCTACCACAAAGCCAGGACACAGAAAAGGACAAATTTGTCTCAAGAGTATAGTAAAAGACATGCAGAGAGGTGCCAGTGCTTGAACAGACACAGAACATCCTCCATGTAAAAAAGAATAATCACATTTAAGTACTCATTAATACATTTGGGTAGTCAAAACAATAATTATTTAAAATAGAAGTTTTAAAACCAGCAAGATTAGCTTAAAATAGACTCTTAAAGCAAGATTTCCTCTTTTTGACTCAGTGAAATCACCTATCAAGAGGTATTTTAGTCACAAGTCTAGACTGGCAAATCAGACAACTGGGCTCAGTTATTATTTTAAATTTAATAAGCTGATCTTCTTAAGAACACAATCCCTATCCCCATTAAGGCATACTGTTTGAAATTAGGTATAACTACAAAATTTAACTTGCAGTGTTGAAGGAATCCATGTTAGAATAAATATCTTCTCAAGCAGATGTGACTTTCCTGCTCCCTTCGTTTCTCATTATGGTTCCCAACTCTTCACTGCCCTGTTTGCTTTCTGGTTAAGTAGGAATCAGAAGGAAACCAGCTCATTGCAGTTTTGCACGCAATCACAAAAGGAGTCAGCAGAAGCATGAAAACCAGCTTTTTAATTAATGAACTGTTTGCCTGTGTATGCCTTCACATGTGCATTCACACACACATTAAACCTCAATGCTATTAAGCAGAAATTCTCCATCGTTTGCCACCAGCACTTCTGAGATAGTCTCAAAAACCACTCAACTGACAAAATACTGGTTATACTGACACAGCAAGTAGAAACACAAAAAATACAACATAAGATTTAGTGGAATGCAATTCTAATGCAATTTTTGTTCCCAGGGAATGTGGCAGCAAGCCTTCTAATTTACAAATTAGAACAATTTAAATTAAGCCTTTACGTCGTTTCCATGCAAGAAAGAAACAAAACACCCCATGAAAACTCCTCTGGAAGAGATATAACTAAAACTAATAGAATTTTGGATTTTGTGGGGTTTGGTTTTTTTTTTTTTTATTTACAAGCCAAGAAACCATAATACTGATTAGTATTTATTTTCCAGTCATTAACGTTTAGTCTACAATTTCAATTGACAGAACCTGATCATACTGTCTCTGAAAAAGCCCATCGTTCACGGACCTTCACGAGATCTTATCTGTTAGAAAAACCTCAAATACAGTGACTGATTTAAGCAACATTCCAAAAAAAATTCTACACTTTTAAAGAACAAGCTGAGAGATCATCAAAATGTTAGCTGGTTTTGATAAGCAAAAATAAAGTTTTATATTCACTTACTAGATAAAATCCAAAGGCTTTTTAACAGCATTACAGCAACTTATAATCCTCCAACTACATTGTAGCAAGAAAATAAAACCATCAGCGATACCAGAAAAAGTAGATGTTTGCTCAGTGCCTCACACCCACCACCACACACTGCCAGATTTGCTCTCATCTGCTGCTGCCAATGCATATGTGCAGAATTCTAAAGAAACTTCCTGCTCACACAGATCCCATCACACTCTTAACAACAGTAGTTAATAAATAAAAAGGCTTTTGTATCTTGTGTAACAGCTAATTATATTCATCCTACTCGCCACCCCCCAGTGCAAAGCTCTACTCCACCAACCACACACATCCCATTGCCCCTGCATCAGATAATGCAGAACTTTGGTGCAATTGCATTATAAAAGTACAGTAAAGTAACAGACAGGAAGAAATTATCAGCAAAACTATGCAACTTGCAAGCTTCACGTTATAAAACCAAAGCAGTTTAACAATTGTCACTGCTGTTAAAACAGACTTTGGAACAGAAGTCAAGTTATCTCAAGAGACACGAAAAAAGCAAACTATAAATATATAATGCACTTAATCCATTATACATAAGTTATCCGATTACATACATTTATCATCAGTTTGTTCCTCCCCTCCCAAACAGGTAAGCAGAAATACACACTGGAACTCAGCAGATCACAAAATGGTTCACAGCCCCTTCGCTATCGAAACACTGCCTCTGTCAGAACCTTGAGCACGTGCCACCAAAATAAAGGACAGGCTCAGCACCCCCACTGCAGGAGAAAGACATTTCAACGAAGAGCTCAATGCTGCAGCAATGATTCTCTGAATTTCAAGAGATGGGGAAAGGAAAAAAAAAAAGACCAAAAAAAAAAGGTCTGGTACTGAGGTCTCCCATCAAAACTTGATTATGACTAAATTTGAAGAAATCATCAGAAATCATAAGGTTAAGAGTTACGTTGCAGACTAAAATTAACTAACCTGATTATATTTCTAGAGTGCCAAGACAACAAAAGATTTCATTAAATGTAAAGTTCAGCAGAAAGCAGAGAAAACCTTTCAGACATACACACTTAAAAATGGGTATAAAGGAAGAAAGAACCACATTCATAAGATTCCAGCTCTCACCTTTTCAGTTTTGTCCATGTATTATTATCCTACACAGCTGAGCACAAATTTTAATCCTAACACGCTGCAGGGAACACTGAACAGAAGAGACACATGAGGAGAGCTGCCAGCGGCACTGGAACCTGGACAATCAGTGCAGGGTTCCCACCAGATACAGGGCTCAGATCCAGCAGATGCCCCACCCAAATGTCCTTAGAAATGTCCAAACAGTGAAGAAAATAAAAACCATTTAAACCTCTCTATAGGAAAAAGCCTCTGCAACCACGGTCTTTGTTACAAGCTGTTTGAACACAAACATAAAGCCCTATCTGTATTTTAAGCTCATATGGCATATTTTTCTTTTTTTTTTTTAAGACAAATATACAGGATTTCACACATTCACAGGGGAAAGACCACAAGGGTAGAACTGTTATTATCACAAAAGAACTATTTTCACTAATCAGAATATGGGCCTGCAAAATATTACCCATTTCTTGTAGTGAACTACTCCACCCATATGTTGCAAACATAACAGGTTTTGACCTTCTAAACTATGTTTTAAGACTTCAAAACAAATCAGCTCTACAGAAAAAAAAGCCTGGTAGAAGATGCAGTAACAAATACACTTTGTTTTAGGGTGCAACAATCCAGAGAATTCACTTGAACTGACTGAACTTCCACAAATCTCAACAGCTGGCTATCAAGCCCGTACAAACTGTGAAGATAAATCTGAATTTACCAAGCCCTGAGACAGCTAGTCATTCTCAAACCAAATTTTTGCAGGTAAAATCTCTCACCTTACAGAGAATAACAGTTGTCAAGACTGAATTGCTCAATTATACTAACTTTCCAGGGAGCAATGTAAAATTCTTGTATTCTCTGCCTGAATCCAATTTTGACAAGAGACATAGAGACCCTCTGCTGAAAAACTGATAGAGCCATCACTTTACAAACTGCATGACAAGTAACAATCTCCCTCTTCCATAGCCCTTCACAGAAGATTTAATATTCTTTCACTTCTGTATCTCCTCCTCGTATGTTTTAGAAAAAGTGTTATTTTTCAGTTCTTAAATAACAGTCCTCACATCTGAAATGATCAAAAAATATACAACTAGGCCTGCAATGCAAGGAAAAAAGTTTAAAAAGTTTGCCATCCTTCACCCTTCAGACGCAAATGATGAACTGCCCTGCATGTAGTTAATTCACTCCCACCTAAATGACCACTAGATTTTTGTGTGCTAATATGGCAGTAAGATTAAGCTGGTGCTGTGCACAGAATTAAAGGACAACTTGAAGCATTCTCTTACCGACATCACTTCCTCTTCCATGTAGCTACAGCTTCTTTTGTGGGGGATGGGAAAAAAAGGGAACCACCACACAAAAAAATAAAAAATCCAAACTAAAAAAATCACCTCAGACTTGGCAGGTTTTTCTCACTTTCCAGTGAGCTCTGGAAAGGGCATCACTGCTCAGCTGTAACATTTGCCCAGCAATCACAAGGCTGAGTATCAGAAAAGGAAAAAACCCTACCCCATAAAGCCTTCCCACACAGCAAGAAGGGACTCAAAACTTTCTGATGTCTGTTCCAAACACACAGACTATTTCTTCAGCCTCACCTGCTTTTGCAAATATGCCATTATGTACACTAGAAAGCAATGCTTCACTGCTTGCACTGGTTCTCAGGGTATGAGCCACACATGGCAAATGCTAAATTAAGTCTTTTAATGAGTGCGAGAAGATCCTCCAGTGTTCCAAGCAACACAAAAATGAAGTGCCCAAACTAACACAGAGCAGATAAAAACCATCGTTTGCCAAACTCAGATGTTTTGACACATTGTTCATGTCAAAATCTGCAAGCATTAAAAGCTACGAGGAGCCTCTCCGAGTCAGCTTCCTTAAATGTAACCATGGGACACTCTACTTGATTGATTTTTCTAAAACAATACTGTAAATTTCCAATTTGATGCTTTCAAAACATTGAGGTATTTAATTCCTTATTGTTACATAGTCGAGACAAGGAAAGAATCCCTATGGAGCCAAACAATGTATAAAATACAGACAAAGAAGATTAAAAGAGATTCTAAACATCTTCAAGTCTATGCAACAAAGAACACATAAAGCAATTTACTAGTAATGAGCAGTAAAAAAAAAAAGAAAACAAACAAAATAGCTAAACTGCTTATAATATAAGCCAACAAATCAGCTTTCTTTTATTTTTATGCTGCAGATTAAACTGCATGGAAGACATGAAAACTTCAAACCTAAATGCTAATCCAGTTTAACAATTTGTTCTAAATTCACAAACTAACAATTCCATCCCTGAGGACATTCAGGAACACATGCCAAAAAAAAAAAAAACAACTGTGTAGTTTTTTATATATTCACTTTCTTTTTTTTTTTTTAACATGCAAGTGTTATTACGTGGTATTTACTTTCTTCATCTGTTACCTCTTTTCCCCATCTTGAGCCTGGCAGCAGTAAGAAATTTTGTAAAAATTTCTCAAAATGCAGCCAGACCAAGGAAGTTGAGAATAAAAGAGCTGTGCATTAAAAGCTGGCATTGCAGTATGTGATGGCAGGTTTTTTGTTGTTGGGTTTTGTTGTATTTTTCCAAACCTTGAAGGAGCACCCCATCACTGGGACATCTCACGTCAAAGCAACTTTTTGATAGCAAGAAACATTTCTACTCAAATATTCAAATCCCTAAGGAGCGTCCATGAACAATGGCAACCCACAGCAGCAAACCCCTCGGAAGATACAGTTGGTCACAAGGCTGGGGCGTTCAGTCCATGACCCAGCGTTCTTAATGCCAGCGCTGCCTTCGTGACCACAGGCGATTTAGTGACGGCCCTTCTTCCAGCTCCTGGGACCAACCTGGCTGTCAGGGAGCTGCGAGCTGATGCTGTCAGCGCGCCAAGCCCCGTGGCAGGGGGCACCCGGCTGCTCCGTGGGAGGAGGGAGCAGCCTGGGCACACAACTCCCGGAGGAGTCGGGCTGTCAGCGCTGCCCGCGCGGTCCCACCGACACCAGCCTGGGAGACGCTCCCGCCTCTTGACAGCTCCCAGCGAGCGGCTGCAGCAGCTCGGCAGGAGGAAGTTCCCGCGCCCCGCTCGGGCCGGTGCCAGAAGGTTCCTGAAGCCTGACGTGACACCGAGCGGCCCGAGCGGGGACCCCCGCGCATGCGCCCCGCGCCCCTCACCGTTGCCGGGTGACTCGCCCTCCCCGCCGTCCTCAGCACCACCAGCAGGTTCCTCCGCCTCTTCCTACCCCGGGGGCCGGCGCGGGCCTCTCCTCGCCGCTCC
>VXBC01013215.1:103764-157216 GCA_013399945.1 Ploceus nigricollis
GGGCGGGCGCTGAGGGCGGGCGGGACCCGCGCCCTGAGGCGGTGGCGGCCGTGGGCGGTGAGTGGGGGTCGCTGCAGAGTTAACGTGTGCCTCATGTCCTCGTCCGCGCGGTAACTTAGCCACCCGCCCGCATCGGCCTGTGCGGCCTCCGAGTCACAGAATCAAATAGCTTGGGGAAGACCTCTGAGCTCATCGAGCCCAACCTTGGACCGAGCATCACCGCGTCCACCACAGCAGAGCACTGAGTGCCACGTCCGGTGTTTCCTTAAACACCTCCCTGGACAGCCCGTTCCAATGTCTGATCACCCTTCCCGTGAAGAAATTCTTCCTCCTGTCCAACCTAAACCTCCTCTGGTGCAGTTTAAGACTCTCCTCTCATCCTGGGGTGCCCAGAGAGTGACCACGGCCAGTAGTGGCGCCATGCAGGCTCGGACCCTGCTGGCTTTGGTTGGACATGAGGAGAAATTTCTTCACAGAAAGGGTGATAGGACATTGGAACGGGCTGCCCAGGGAGGTGGTGGTGTCACCATCCCTGGAGCTGTTCAAGAGAAACCTGGACAAGGCACTCAATGCCATGACCTGGTTGACATAAGTTGGACTTAACGACCTCAGAAGTCCTTTCTGGCATAATAGATTCTGACATTCCAGTTTTGCTTTTCTCACAACCATATTAAAATATTTCCTTTAAATCTTCTGAATTGAAGCATCAAGAGCAATCACTGCCAAACATTTCCCAAATGTTAAGCGCGCCAGAAGTAATGAAGTGCCCTTTGACAAAGAGCTAATGCATTTTGAAACACAAAATTTAGCACCCTGAAAGTGAGTTAGCATAAGTTAGAGAGGAGATGCAAGCTTACACCCGAAGTGTTAAAACCAGTGCCTGGCAGTCTGTGGTTCCCACATGCCACGCTGAAACTACAACAGCTTTTTCTGTCATGCAGTGCCAGCAGCCATAGGTGGTGGGTTTAATAAGGCATTTAAGGAAACTTGGATTTAGTTAGTAAAAATCCTCTCAGGAAAAGCTTTTTTTTTCTCCCGTGAAAAACTGACAAAGAGTATATGAAAGGGGGAAAAAATTATACAAGCAGTATGGGATTAATTGAAACCTCTGTATTTTCAATAGCTGGGAGGATTTTTTTTCAGGTTTTCCAGCATGGATTCTGAATTTTATCTAGAGATACATTTACAAGACTCATTAAAAGGTTTTGCATTTAGAATCCAAAGACAGGAGAGTCACAACCCCACAGTAAATTAACGTGGGTTTAATCAGATTTAAAACTCTGTTTTCCTGCTGGAAGATTTAGTGTCATTAGGAGGTACCACACAAACCCAATAAAGTGTGTAGGGTCGGGGGAAATGGCCTTTCAGGAGGTCTGTGTGTTCTCTGTTTCCACAGCAGACTTCTCCACTTGAACCACTAATAAAATTTCCTCGCATCAGGATGAGGTTTCTGAATTTGTATTTTGTATACATAGCCGTGTTCTTTCTGATTCATTTAGCCTCATCAACAACAATAAAGATACTGAATCAGAACAAGCTGGCAATTTTGTTGATGAAACATGGGGGTGAGCGGACTCCAGCTGGCTCTTCAGGAGATCCATTGGCCGGTTGACAGGAATAAAACTGCAAGAAACCTGACACAGAAAGCACATGTGGTGAGAGGAGACAGACAGCAGAGGCAGGCAGGTAGGCAGGCACTGCACAGCACCTGTTTGCTGGTTTTGAGTCCAAGGCAGTGGTTTCTCTCCTCTGAACTGGCTCTGAATACACCATTTCATGCCAGCTTATCCTACCTCCTTTCAAAGGCTTCCAAGGCTCCTTGCAGGGGGCAGACATATGCAGTCCCAGGCTGCCATTTTAGGCTTTTCTGCTCACTTTGTGTTCTTGCTGTCTACTTGAAAGGTTGAGGACAACCCAGGAGTCACAGAGTCATAGAATATCTCAAGTTGGAAGGGGCCCATAAGGATGGAGTCCAACTCTCTGCTCCTCACAGGACTGTCTAAAGCTAAACCATGTGACTAAGAGCATTGTCCAGATGCTCCTTGAACTCTGGCAGGCTTGGCTCTGTGACCAGTTCCCTGAGGAGTCTTTTCCAGTGGCCAACCACCCTCTCAATGAAAATCTTTTCCTTATGTCTAGCCTGAATTTTCCCTGACACAATTTCATTCCATTTCCTCAGGTTCTGTGACTGGTCATCGAAGAGAAGATCAGCATCTCCCCTTGCCTTTAAGGGAAGCTGCAGGGTGTGATGAGAGCCCCTCCTCTGTCTCTTCATCTCTGAGCTGAACAAATGCAGTGAGCTAATCAGCTCTTTGTAAGAATTTCCCTTGGGACTTTTCACCATCTTAGTCTCTGGTGCTTTAGCCACATTTTCTAAGATAGTAAATAGAGAGAGAAGAGAGGCAAAAACTTAATGAGTGGCTGCATGGTTACATCCCCAAAATTCAGCTGTTGAAAGCATCTGCCTCTCAGATCACTCCTAAACATCACAATAGAGCAATGTCCATTAGCTGTTCCCTCTGCATTTTCCACTGTCTCAGGCACACCTGAATTGTGAAGGCAGCATTTCATATTCCTCCCCCTCTAGTGCTGTGCAGGCTGTGGAGCTCCCACAGCCTTGTTTCCCACTCCAAACCCAGGGGCACATTCAGAGCAGGGGTTGTGCAGGGCAGGGCTGCAGTCCCGCCGTGTGACACAGCACTGTCACCCCATGTCAGGAGGTGTGACACTGCACTGCCCTGTACAGCGACACAGCCCCAGTGTCAGGCTGCTGAGGAGCAAAGGACCCATTCCCCAGCTGCTGCACAGCTCCAGGAGCTTGGCAGGTGCAACTGGTCAGCATCTGGCTCCTGGGACTGAAGAGCCGGAGTGCCATGGCATCCCTGTTCCATCAGTAAATCCGTGTCCAGAGCCACACCATGAATGGGGAGCCATTTCTGCAGCTCAGTGTGTTTTCTTACAAGTCCTTGAAGAGATTGACTGCTAAGTGCTTACAAAGTAACTCAGTAGATCTGAAATAATCACTAGTGTAATTCCCCTGTTTTCAGGAAAAGCCATTCATAAGCACAAATCACTATTGCCTGTATGTGTCATAGAAGAACTGGAGCCATATTTCCTTCATGTATGCCCAGTTCCCATCATGACCTAGTATGGCTTGAGAATAAATATTCTCTGAAGAATTTAGCTTCCAATTAAGTCTACTTCCCGCAAGAGCCCTGCATTACACCTCATCAGAAATTGAAGAAACTGAAAGAAAAATACCCTTTCCCCAACTATGCTCACTGTTGTACAACGCTTAGTACAAACTGAGCTAAAATACTTCAGAACTGAAATCAGCTCTGCAAAGCCATAGAATCCTTGGAAGGTTGATAGCCTGCCATGCAATTCCTTACCTTTATATTAGGTTATTATCTTACTTGGAGGAAATGGGAATCTGACACATAGCAAAACAAGACACTGTTGTAATACGTGTGTATTGTATGCCAAACAGTTTTTCCTGGAAATTATCTGTATGTCAGCGAAGTGTTTGCTTTTGGGTTTAATTGTTCACCTACAAATTATTTGATACATTCTTCTGAACTTGGAAGTGCTCAATTTTTCCCTTAATTGGATCCTACTGATATCTTGCAAAAAATATTGACAAACACGAGTCCTTTCAATGCTGAGGAAGAATTAGCAAACCCTTTCCAGCTGGATGCTCTGCAAAGAGCTTTCCTTTCCTGCATATTTCATCCACAAATAGAGACATGTCCCCAAGCTGAGTCTTTACTTTGTTCTTTTCCAGCATTGTAGCATTTTCTAACAACATTTTGTTTCAGGATGCCCAGCACATGGCACTTGGCCTTGCTGAACATCCATAACTCTCCATGGAAACTCTCATATCAGCAAGTATACAGTTGTTCTAACTCATGGTGCCCCAAAGGGCACCTAAGAATCAAAGTGCTTTTTTAAAGCTTGGCCCTGTATTAAAAAATGAGGCTTCGGAACACTCAAGCAAACAGGTTAAAGGATCTATTTTATAGAAACACAAACTCCAGCCAAGAGAAAACCATTCATCATTTCAAAGACTGTCAGCCATTACTAGACACATATGTAAGGATTTTTTAAAAACTGAATTCAGTATCAAAGGCACATGTTCTGCGTAAATGTCAGACATTTTTACTCATTTTTCTACTAGAGTTCTGTGATTAAAATAAACATTTACAGCATGAGATTTTTTTTTTCCCTGCCTCTGAACACTTTTTGGATCTGAATCTTGGTTTTAGAAGATCTGTCTTTAAAGTAGAAATCTAGGAATATGGGTCAAATGTGTCTTTTAAGGCTTGTTCATATTTTAATTGCATGGTTACAGACTTAACAAGAGATAATTCTTCCCTCCTTGAAATTCAAGACATCGAAAGGTTAATTCAGTCTTCTCAATTCCATTTCCTTCCGTCTGTTCCCCTACCCACACTCCTCCCCACCCCCCATCTGTAGACAGCTGAGTTATTTGAATTTTGTGCAAGCTAGTATTCATCCAAAGGGGAAAATCACTCAACATATGCACCAGGCAAGAGAAAATTGCAGTACTGCACAATTGCATTTTTTACTTCCTATTTGCTTTTCTCTGCATTCATCAGCTTGGGCTGTGGACATACACACTCATGCCCCAAGGATAAAGTTAACTCATATCAAAGCTTGTGTGTCCCCATCGCTGCTGAATTCCCATTCTTTGCCCTCACGTGGAATCTGTGCTCAGGCTGCTGTGGTGCTTTTACCTTGGGTTGAGGAAAGGCTACAGTTCCCGTTACCACAATTTGTCAGCTGCCAACACAATCACTCTCTGCTGCTCCCATGTTATTTCATGGTGTGGTCACTCATACTCAAGGTACACTAACTCCAGAGGAGTCACTTTGACAGAGCTCAGGTTAACCCAGGGATGAAGACAGAGCTTTAATCCAACTGATTTTGGCACTTTATATACATTTGCAAGGAAAAAAAATCCATAAAATCCATAAAATCATTAAAAATGTTCTAGTTCACTCAGGTTCTGAAGAAAGAGATGTTCACTTCAGATGCCAGGAGAGGTAAACAGTATCATCTTTCTTTATTCTCTTTTTCACATTTTAAAAAAGAAAAACAGTGTTTAACATAAAATACTTGCAGCTTTCATGGAAAAGGCAGAAGTTAACAGATGTGGAGCTCACTTATTACCATTTTCTTACATAATTGTTGACCTTGTACACAACATGTAATACCTCTATGTTTGACTTACACTATATAACACGCTTATAAAATTGGAAAATGATTTTTGGAAAAGATGATGGAGAAATACAAGTTTTTATTCTGTAAATTGCTCAGAGTAATCAGCTAGAAAAGATAACTTTTCTGTTCCTCTGCTTCAGCAGCCTTGTGTCCTTAAACAGCTGAAAAATTTCAGGGTTTATCCTGAAAATCTCCCCAAACATAAAACCACTCAAGCTACCAGGAGTCCCAGGCTATTGAGAGTGGAATGATTTGGCAACACAAAGAGAAGTTCTGGTGAGGTGCCCCTGAAAGCTACATCCACAGCCCTGAGTCCCAGGAATGAAGAATTCCTCACCTCTGTAGCTACCCCAGCACAGCACAGATTGTAACAACAGACCCACCTATTGTCCTTTTTCCTCTGGACAAAAGGAAAATCTGAAGTTAACATAAAGTTAGTAGATCTCTGGATTTTATGATCTTTGATCTATCTTCTCCTGGATTATGTTGGTCATCTATTTGCTGCACAGCGAGTGCCAAAATTTGAACAGTAATGTTTCTCCTCTGTGGAGCACAGAGAGGGAGAATCTCAAGAGTGGATTATTTAATTCCAGAGCAGCCATCTACACTGAGAAAAGCCATGTTTGAGCACACTCCCAATGCTCATCCAAGATTTCCCTGTCTTACTCCTTCCCTAAACTGCTGCTTGCAGGAGATGCTTCTGTCCAGAGACAGAAAGGAGGGGAAAAAAAAAAATACTGTTAAAGACTCAAAGTCATGCTAAACTTGTGTCTCTAGACCAGTATTCATCACAACCTGTCATGTGCTCTGTAGCACTAACTAATGTGACTAACACATCACATGCTTCGTTCCCCACCCTGGCTTTGGGGAGAGAAGCCTGTGCATGGACATTCTGTATTAATTCTACTTTTTCCTTTAATAATTCATGCAGGGGTCAACACATTTTGCTGGAAGGGGTCAGGCCAGAGCCAAGTACTTTGTGCTGGAAGACATGCTTTTGGGTCAGTTCTTGACAAAGCTCTGTTGCAAGAATCTCCATCTGGTTAAACTTTTAAAAATGCACCCCCATACCAAGTTTTATAATATTAAAAAAAAAAAAAAAAAAAAAAAAAAAAAAAAAAGAGAGAGAGAGAGAGAGAGAGGAAATTTCTACTCCCACTAGCTTATGTTTTCTCCTTTTGCTCTTTGCTGCAACAGGACTTCTGGCATAGACTCGTCTGAACTCCTGAGCTATTTGGAAAACATGGGGTTGGAAAAAATACCCCAAGGAGAAGGACTATCTAAAACTGCCTCTCCTCGCCCCTCATCTTCTGCATGTACCTACCCTCAAGGTTCAATGGTCTTGATAAGGAAAATGAAACACCTTAGGTAATGATAAAGTGTCCAGTGTAAGACAAGTGTTGAGTATTTACTGACTGGCAGTGCAGCATTACAGCAGAGAGTCTGCCAAAGAGGGATCAGTGCCTTCCTTACACCCCCAGGATTCATTGTCTCTTAGCCTGGGAACCTGTCTCCGTTCCCAAACAGGGATATTTTTTTTGGCAGCAAGATGGAACAAAAGGCACAAAGAGAACTAAGAAAACCCTTTCAGTGAAGCTGTAGTCTTTTCTTTTTCCTGTTCCCCTGAGGACGGGAAACCTTCTACGGACAGCTCATAATATACCCGATCCTGCTACCTGCCTGGAAGGTGCTCAGTGCTCACAGGGACCTACAGGAATTAAGGTCTGTGCAGATTCCAGCCCAGCTTTCAGCCTTGACAAATTGATCCCCTACCTTTAACACCAAAAATACCACAGCATTTTGAAAATGAAATCACTGTTATATTTGAGTGGGTGTGTTATTTCGAGACAGCACTAATGTGATTATAAAATCAGTTGTGTCAGCTTATTGGCTCAGCTACAGACACTGATCTGCTCGAGCGTCTGTTCCTCTACCCGGCTGCTTGCCTTAGGGTGCCTTGTCCCTCCTCAGCTCCCCGTGGAAATAGAGACCATTTGGTTCCCACTGCTGCACTGAAGAGAAAGAAACTCCTTCTTCTGGCAGTTGCCCACCTCGTCTCTATGAAACTTGGCATTTCCAGAGCACCTCTTGTGCCAAACACAAGCACAGCATCCCCCAGCCCACTAAAGGCTACACCCCATATATGTGTGTGTCTGTGTGTATATACATATATATATATATATATATATATATGCATGGGCTGGGCATGCTGCTTCCAAGTGACAGCAGCCAAGGGAAAAGGTCAAGTGGCAGCAGGGTTCAAACCTCCCAGCTTCACTTTTCAGACTTTTCATTTGAGCTCCCTCTAAACGTTTCCTCTCACCTATTACCGAATCCTGGGAGCAAGTGTTTGTTTTTCCTGCTGCTCTGTGGGTGTCTGACAGACTCAGTGCCTTGTGCTGCCAGGCGTGCTTTAATGCTGTCAATGGCAGGTGACTCACTGGTATCAGAAGTGTCAGTCCTGGCAGGTTTGACTCAGCCCTTCATCTTTTGGCAACAAATTGAAATAAAATAGAGTTTCCATTGTATGAGGTAGCTTTTCAGGCACACCCATACCAGTGTAGCTTTATATGCTTTATGTGTAGAGCATCTGTAAAGATTCTATAGTCTGCATGCTCCACTGGCTTCCTGGTTTTTCACAGTTCTATACATTTCATTCTTTTGCCTCTGTACGACACGAAGAAAGTTGAGGTTTTCATTGCAACCACAGTCTTCCCAAGGCCAGGTGAATGGCATGTTCCCCTTACTGAAGACAGTGACTCTGAAATCCTGCAATTAAAAACCTGACAAAGAACAGCTTTGCTGCTCATATAGCAAAAATATTTCCATTACTAGTGAAAGGAAAAGGCATCTGAGTAAGATATTACCTACCCATCTTTACCTCAAAGTATGCAATGCCCTCAGGCCAAATTCCAAATTTTCCATATGTAAACTGCATCCAGCTGTGTGTGCTGCACTGAGTATATAAACATGAGGTCTGAATCCCACACGAGCTGTGTTTGACCACAGCACTGAATTTACAAGCTACAGAAACTTGACAGGCACTTCATGCAATGGTCAAGATGTTTGTTATGGAGATGAGTATCTCCTGATTTCAGCAGAGTAAGAATGTGTAAGTTCTCATCATAATGTCATTTGGCTCAACACTGTTGCACCTTCCTCACAAACCCAACCCAATATCAATTAAAAACTTGGTCATCTTCAGCCTAAAAACCCAAACAATGTATCCCAAACTGTTTGAGTATTAGGTTGGACAATAAATTGGGCAATTAAAGTGGTAGTGGTGGTGAAAACAAGCATGCTCACCCTGTCTTAACATGTTTAGAAGAGCCTGAGCTCCGCTGTGGACCCTGGGGGCAGGGCCTGTGACTGGACACAGAAAATCAGAAGTGAGGTTCTTCTGCTTTGCTGTTCTGAGCACTCTTTGCTCTCTACAACTGAGAGAACTTGTGCTACTCTTAAAGTTTAAGAACTTTTGTCCTTTTAGTCTCTCTTCATAATCAAAATTATAATTGTTATTTTTAAAAATGGACAAATATTTTAAAAACTGAAACTCATTAGCTGCCTGGATTCATGAATCACTCAGATTATGTTTTAAAGTCTTTTCTGATCTAAATCTTGTGTCCAGCCAAATAATAGGTTAATGCTCTCTCTGTAAACAGACACAAAGACTTTTCAGTGCCAAATCTCAGCTATGGCTTACACCAATTATTCACCCAGTGGCTGCCTTCCTGCTTTTTCCCAGGGGGTTTCAGTCAGGAACACAGCTTTCTATTTGTGATAACTGGTTGGATACATGGGATGGAAGCAAAGGAACCGAGTCCTGACATTAAATATGGTGCACACACACAGTGATTTGGTGTGGTCAGTGCAGATGCAGAGATAACCGAGCCAGCCTGCACAAATCCCTTAGGCTGGGAAAAACCTTTAACATCAAGTCCAACCACAAACCTGTTCATTGTTTTAGTTTAAACAAACATTGTAAGAAGAGGTCCTTAAGACACATTTAAGCACATTAAAACCATTTTCTCCAGGCACACATATCAGACTCAAACCCACTCTTCCTAAGCCTATGGTGCCAACAGAAAGATCCACAGACCTTCCAGGGGCTCTCAATCAACTGAGAGACATCTCTGTCCCTCTGAACTCACTGCTCAAGCTGCCTTAGAGTCAGCAGAGAAAACCAGGTACTCCTAGGGCACAATTAATTTTATCCCAACTTCATTGCCTCCCTTCTGACTGTCACGGAATCTAGACAGGAATTTCAGGTGGAGACACTGAAAGGTACATGAGGGGAAACCCACACCAGTATCCGGGAGGATGCACACAGCCCTTCTCTCCCTGCTTCCAGAGCCGTGGGCTGAGGGAGGCACCAGCAAGTAAATTAACAGCTACCAAAACAGGGAGAAGCAGAAATTCATTGTACATCTCTTTAGGACACATTCCTGGATGTCACTGTGGTGCCTGAGCTGTGCTAATCTCAGACTTGGCCCTTGGTCATGGCAATCACACCATGGCTGTGCTGAGAGCCCTCCAGAGCCCCAAGCTTGTGCCTCTGCCAGCCTGGGCAGGCGGGGATGGTCCCCAGGCATGTTGCTGAATGCACCTACAATCCTCCCTCCAAAAAAAACTGATCTGGCAGCAGCAACCCCCAAACCTCAACCTTACTCCAAACCTCAGCACTGGGAAATGGTGGGAAGGGAAACTTCAATATGATTGTCATGGTAAATGAAGAGAACAGAAAAAATTTAAAATCAAGCTGTAATTTGGCAGTTTTCCATGTCAGTTTTCCCATTTCCCTCCCTCATGCACTTTCTGCAGGAGCAATCTGTCCTTTCCCTGAACGCTGAGCAATCCCAGCACTAAACTAATCAATATTAATAGCGATGGGTTCGGGAGGGGGGAGGAGGGGAGAGGAGAGGAGGGATTACCCTGACCTTTTTCAACTCACACTGCCTCAGACAGCCACCAAGCAGCTGAAGAGAGAGCAGCCAGACGGTAATGCCATGTGGTTTTAGTAGCTTTTCATATTTTAAAAAAATTTTTTCCTTGTGAATATTTACTCTGTTGTCTCAGTGCAGATAGCAATGAAATCTGATTTTCTGCAGGAAGGAAAAAATTTGATTATATCAGCCATCTCCGGGCCAAGCCTTGCCTTGATGGGAAACTCCACTGAAATAAGGGGAATAACGCCCAGGCTGGATTTTAACTTGAATTTCTTAATAAAAGGAGGAATTGGATTAGGGAAGTTTTGACAGGTGAAATGCTGGTGTGCTTTGTGGAATTCTCTTTATTATAATAGAGTATAATCAAAGCCATTGAGCTGTGACTGGGATATGGAGCAAGAGCAAACAAAGGGCTGGGGGAACCGGTCCTCTATTGTTATGTTCAAGTGTCCACAGCAGCTCAGGGGATGGATGTACTCAGAACAGGGGGCTCAGAATGAAAGACAAATCCTATTAATTAAAAGAAAATAATATTTGAAGCTCTTTGTTCCTTTTGGATTTGGGGTTTATTGTAGATTTTCCAGTTAGCAGCATTTCTTAAAATACAGGTTTATGTCAGGGGGCACCGTGGATTACTGGCAATTAAACATTGTCTCTTTATTACAGATTATTCTTGTTGCCATGTGCAAAATATGATTTTTAGAAATTGCATCTGAGAAGTCTAGAGAAAATTCTATTTATGTGTTTCCTCTTTTGCTCTGAAAGAGCCAAGCCTCAGGGAAAGGTCCCAGATTGAGTGTTAGGTTTGTGGAGGTTTTTGAATAAACATTTTTATGGTATTTTCATATTTTTTCTCTTGAGGAGAAAATGCTTTGCAGATGGCTGGTATCACAGCACTAGCTAATGAAGCCATGGGTGTGTTTTCCCTTTCTTTGTCAGGACCCATCATGTCCGACAAACCAGATTTTGCAGAAATTGAAACATTTGACAAGACCAAGCTGAAGAAGACAGAAACCAGAGAGAAAAATCCACTGCCCACTAAAGAAAGTAAGTGCTTATGAGGCTATTTGAAGTACAAGTAGCAAGGACATAATCCATATTGCAGTTCATACGCAAAATGAATACTAATCACAGGATTACAGGCTCAAACTCATCCCTGACTTTAAGTGGGGATAATACTAAGACTCTGTGCTGGGCTTCCAAGGATATCAGTAATTATAACCAGCAGTGCATTTTGTCTGAAAAACCCTTTCTGATGGGATTGCTCTTGCTTCTGCTAAAAGCAAGACCAGTGTTCCCACCGGGTGCTGGTAACAGGATCAATCTGTTTGTAATTACCTTGTTACCAGCCCCCCTGGAGGCACAGGGGACCCTTTGCCCATCCCTGGCAGGCCAGGCAGCATCCCCAGAGGGTGCCCGGGCTCTGGATTTAATGTTATCAGGCAGATGAGCTGCTGCCTCCCACTGGTACCTGCTGTCAGCCCTGGGCAGGAGACCTCCAGGCATCTTCTCTGGGAATAAGGCTGCAAGCAAACCCACCATCATCCTCATCTAACAGGCAATCTCCCTCAGAAAAGCACCCCTGAGCTGTTCTCATGCAGGGTCTTATCCCATACACACTGTGCACAAGCAGCCAGATAAGGATTCATGTTCAGCTTCAGATATGAGAAGAGCATTTGGAGCAGATTTTGTGAGCAGTTTCCTTCAGAAGAGAATTGCTAATCACTGTGGATGTGTGTGCTGATAGCCATGCACACACACAGTCTCAGCATTAGATACCTGGTTTTCCCCCTGTTTTATTATCCTTGCCAGTGCTGAAGCTGTAAATACAAGAGGAGCTTTGCACACCATGACCTGCTCCCTTCCATCTATGCAGATGTGGGAATGAGTTGTCATTTTCAGGGTGATCAAAACAACCAATTATGGATTTAATTCTCTGGCTTTGAGTGTGACCATAGAAATTGGTATCCTGCAGAACCATTATCATTGAATCACAGAACGGTTTGGGTTAGAAAGGACTTTAAAGATACCTTGTTTCAACCCCACACCATGGGCAAGGACACCTCCGACTAGATCAGGTTACTCCAAGCCCTCCAACCTGGCCTAGAACACTTCCAGGGATGGGGCAGCCACAGCTTCTCTGGGAAACCTGTGCCAGGGCCTCACCACCCTCACAGGGAAGAATTTCTTTCTCACATCTAATCTAACCCTGCCCTCTGTCAGTGTGAGGCCATTCCCTGTTTTTCTGTCACTCCAGGCCCTTGTCCAAAGTCCCCCTCCAGCTGTTTTGTAGCTCCTTTAAGTGCTAGAAGGGATTCTAAAGTCTCCCCAGACCCTTCTTTCCTTCAGGCTGCACACCCCCAAAACTCTCTCAGTCTGTCTCTATAGGAAGGCAAAGTTTATTGTTCATAAACAGCAAAGTTTACTGATGGTGTTTTTGTTTCCTGTTTTTCTGCCAGCTATTGAACAGGAAAAGCAAAGTGAAAGTACAGCCTGAGCATAAAATTGAAGATGTGACTGCTGCTTCTTCAGTGGGGTTTTGGCTTCTGAGTTGGGTTGTTGTTTTATTTTGTCCCTGCCACCTCATATTTGTTGCCCATTTATTTTAGGAAACATTTGTTCATTTAATGTTACCTGGAGAAGTTTGTTTTGTGTTTATTGAAGAAGATATTATGTATTTTTATTCTTAAAATTATAATTCCAAGTTCTGTATCAACCTCATTACTTGGCAAAAAAAAAAAAAAAACCACAACAATTTGCATAGAAATTGTTTTCCTAAACCTCACAATAAACAGGTTTCTTCTGACCAACTGTCTTTGAGCCTTGCAGAAATCAAGCTTACACTGCAACTCTTACTAACATCCTTCCCCCTTTGTTTGCATTCCCACAGCAGCTCAAGGGTTTGGGCAGGTTGGGAGGGGTTACCCCAGGCACTCACAGGTCCCTTGGCTGGAACACAGCCCCTCTCCATCACCTGTATCCTGCAGAATCCCAGAGCCCCAGATGGCACCAGTCCACAGGAACCCCCCTGACTGCCTTCACAGCAGCCTGGAGACTTCACCCATTCCTTGTGTTACTCAAGGTGTTTCATGGGGACCCTGAGGGACAAACTGTGTGTGCCAGGAGCTTTGAAACCCCCAGCCTGGCAGCAAGCATGGGTAAAAGGGGAAGCCACTGGCCTGCTTCAGTCTTGTCCAGCAGTAGGTTAGAGGTTCCAGAGACAAGTACCCACTTAACAAATTCCATGCCAAATTGATGGTTGGGCTGAGGACATACTCAAATTAACATTCCAGATGAAGAAAAGGGCTGCAGCACTCTCTCCACAGCTTTTTTATCTCTCTAACTTGCAAAGATCCAGTCAACCTTGTGATAACTGCAGCACAAACACAGCCTTTGGCCCATCTCATACCAAGCAATACAAGAATGAGGGAAGGTGGAAGGAAGAAAGAAAATTAAGTATTGCATTGATTTTTAGGGATGAGAGAAAGATCTTTAGCAGCACAGAGGTGTAAGACACAAACCTTCAAAGCAAGAAAGGACTCCCTACATATTCATTACTGGTGGAGCAATAACATCCTCACTGGTCTGCAGAGGACTTGGCAAAAATAGATTCTGGTACCAGCTCAGGGGACTCTCAATTACATGGTATCACATTATCTCTGGAATTAATTTGCAATTATTTTAGCAAAACAAGTGCTTACTCTGGGCAGATAAACTGCTGTCCCTGGAGCTTTAGTTTGATCCTACTTGTGCTGTGAAGTGAGAGTAGCTCTGTGTACTTCAGCAGGGTTAGTCTGGGCTTGTACCTGCATAAGGTGAGGCAGAATGCAGCCTACAGGCTTCAGGAAACAGAAGGGAATGGCTGTGGTCATGTCCAGAAAGCTCTTGTTTGCTTAAGGGCTGTTTGACACTTGACATTGAATGTGAATAGTCTGAGCTGCAATTAAAAGTAGCAGTGGATCCACAAGATTGTGACCTTTGGTGGCAACAGAAAGTAACCAGAGGAGACCAGGAGACCAAAGGAAAACACAGGGCAAGAGGGCCAGTGATTTCTGTCAGAGCTTTGTCACTGTGGTGGTGTCCAAAGGGATGAGACTGCTGTTTAAATCCACATTCATCAGTTCAACACTGATGATGTTTTCTTTTCATGACCAAGGGTTTTTTTCCACATCCTTATTTGAGGATCCCTTGGCACCTGACTCAAAGGGGTATTTATTTTCAGGTCAGCTGGATTTATTAATACTGATTTTTATATAAAAGGTAAGGAATGCTAGAGATTGAGCAACAAAGAAAACAGTGCTCTTTTCTTTGTGACTCATGCCCTCCCCTCACCCCTGCACACTTCAGGGTCAAGGAGCCTCTGACATTATTTAAATATTTGCTTTGATGATGGTTCCTTCATGGAGGAAGCATTTAGAGATAGCACTTAAAGCAACACCACCTATGGAAATCCTACTGTTTAACCAGATTCATTCAACCTGCTCCTTTCCCCAGGATGGTTTTTAAGATCTGTATTGCAGTAAGGTCACAGATGAGACTTTCTCCTTGGTTTTGTCCCACGTGATGATCTCCCTCCACCTCTGCCAGTTCAGAGCATCTGCCAACTCGCTCAGCAAATACACTGCAAATCACCAAAAACTTCTTGGCACCACTGAAACAGGGGCTGGTCTCTGTGCCCACAAGTTCTCCCAAAATTCAAAGGCCTGGGCTGCGTCCTCAGCCTGCACTTTTTGGGCAGAAGGGAAGGGAGGTCTGGCCAAAGGAAGAAAACAACAGAGATATTCTCCTCTTGTGTTTGCAAGATACAAAGGATTGGCAGCACAGCTCAGGTTTGCCCAAGCACTTGGCTCGGGGCTGCTCCTGGTGCTGCTGCAGGGCTCAGTCTCCCCCCATGAAGCCTCTCCCAATTTAGCTGTTTGAATTTAAAGCCTGAAACAGTAAATCCAACATCTCAGTGCTTTTATCCACACATCTCACCCCGCTAAATAGGCTGAGAAGAGCTTTAGTCACGTTCCTGACCCCTGGATCTGACTACAAAGGCTACAAACACCTGCTCACCTGGAAAAACTCCTCAAGGTTAAAGGCCAGATCTTCCCAGCTTTCCCCCACCTGCCCCAGGTGGAACATGGCTTTATGGCAGGGCTTGGGGAGTGCTTCTTTCACAATTAGCAGTTCAGAGAGGCTCAAAGTTACAAACACATAGCTGCAGAACTCTGATTTGAGGGACATCCCTCTCTGCTGCTGGGGGAGACCATTTCAACCCAGGAACTGCATTGGGAGGTTAAAGTTTGTCAAGAGCAGGGACAGGTTTGGCTCCCTGTTATCTTAAGAGCATTAAAGCCCTTATCTGTGGGGCAAGCTGGGGACACCAACCAGGAAACTGTTCATTATTTCAGGCTGAGAGAGAGAATTTTCATCCTTCCAGGCATTACACAAGGAAATATTTGTTGCTGCCATTGAGAGGGAGATACGAGCAGAGCCACGCTAAGCTAAACCAAAGCACACACCTTACCCACACCTAGGAAACACCTTCTGGGTGTTAACCTGACCTTCACTCCCTGGAAGAGCATCTTCCAGCTCCAAGGCTCCCCAGCAGCCACCCACCCAGGAGCTGAGGCCCTTTCCCAGCCTCCATGGTGATGGGCAGCTGAGCTGGAGACAAGCTCATCAATAAACAGAACCAGCTCCAGGGGGAAACTTAAATATTTCTGCCAATTAGCAGCAGCCCCTTGCTGTTATGTAAAGGTACATAAACGAGGTGTTACCTTGCAACTCCTCCAATGGAAAAACGCCTTCCATGCTCATGCAGTTATGGCCAAAAAAAATCATTATATGCAGATAAACACCCACTTTCTTGGCATCACCATGAAGCCAGTTTTGCCCCCTGGATCCCAGGGATAGGGCCAGCTCTCTCAGGATCTTGGCCAAGTCCACCTGCCCCTGTGAGTCACCTCTAATTGCTGTGCACAGTTGCAGCAAGCCCTGGCTGTGCAGAGGAGATCTGCATTCCTGTCGTTGTTATACCAAAGTGAGTTGATTTAATAAATCTCATTAGGCAGGCATTTGATAGCAGTGGAAGCCAGGCAGAACAAGCCCTGAGCCTAGTTCTCCTAGGCAAAGGCATTTGTGTGTTCCACCACAGCTGGAGCCTGGTGAAGGCCCTGGAGGTCCTGCCAGCCCCAGCTCAGATACCACGGCCGAGTCTCAAAGCACGTGTGGGGTTTTTTTCAAATATATTTGCGTGTTCTCTCTTATTTGGGTCATTAGCCCTGTGACTGCTGAGACATGCCACAGCTCTCCAGTGATGAGGGCAGTGGGTTTTGGCCAGTGCTTGGCCACCATAACAAAAGCTGGGATGCCCATGCAAGGCCAAGGCTGGAGAAGTCTTTGGAAAACACCTTTGTGTGTTTGTTCTGCCCTAAGCACAGGTCTCCTCAGAGGAGAGACCTCTCCTGCTGAGAGAGGATCAGGGAAAGAAACCAGGGAGAGATGTAAGCACAGGAAGATCTGCAAAAGCTCTGTGGGATCAGGGGTCTGAACCACACCACGTGGGAAGGAGGTCAGGGCTGGGAGTGCAGCCAGGGAGGTGCCCACGGCAGCAGAAACTCCAGGCAGAAGAAGCCAGGGTGGTTCTCATGCCTCTGCCTGGCTCGCCCCTTGTTTTTCCAAAAACACAGGGTGAAAACAATAGTCTTTTGAAAAGCACTAACCTTCTGGTGCCAAGCTGGGGGAGCCTCCCACACTGTGCACGAGCAAACAAAGGCTCTGTGTCCTCCTGGAGCCCTGGCACGGGCAGCCAGCCCTGGCCTCGCCACCTGTTCCCAGCCAGAGCTCTGGCTGTCCCAGCCCAGCCAGGGCACCGAGGTGTGTCCCGGCAGCACAGCCCGCTCGGCTGGAGCGTCACAGGCACGCTGGGGCTGAGCCAGGCTGGGTGGGAGCAGGTGTGCTGGGGGTGTTCCTCCAGCTCCAGCCCAACACTGCTCAAACTGACAGCAGGGAAAGCTCTGCTCCCATCTCCCGTGCCCGGAGAGGCGGCTCCGTGTGCTCGCTGCCTTGTCAGGAGAGCTGCCTTGGGAAGGAACAGTTGCTGGGGATGGTTCCTGCACATCTTGTAAGCTGTGCTGACAACAGCTCCTGACAACTCCTACCATCAACTGCAAATCTCCCAATGCTTCGTGTTTGCTTCAAGGCCCGGGTCCAGAATTCATTCAGTCCGTGGGGAATCAGGAAGGAAGGAAGAGGAGGGGGAGCAAAAGGGGGTTTCTAGCTGCTCTGGTCAAAGGGACACGAGAAAATAAGGTCTCTTAAGGCTCCAGCAGTATGCACTGAACAAAAAGAATGAGAATTTTCAAAATAAAAAAAACAATTTCAGGAATTTTAAGCTGGTCTCATGAATTCAGAAGCCAAGTCAGTATCAAAATTTTTGATTTGGCGAAGTTGCAACAACAAGGGAGGAAAAAAATTGTGTGTGACTCCAAGTGGGTGTTTTCAAACAGAATCTTGTTTGGGGAAAATAATCCTCCTTGGTCTTCTCTGTTTTCTCGTGATGCTGGAAATAATTCTTCTCCTCAGAGAGAAGAATTGGGGTTTTATTTTTCTGTCTACTCACAGGAGCTACCTCAGGTCATGCCCAACCACAGCTGGTCGCCCCATCCTTGCTAGCACTGGGAGGAGTCACCACCACAAAGTGTTAAAGAAACAACGTGTGCAGGTCCAAAATCACACATTTCATTGAGCAATGAAGAAATCAGGCATGAGGAGCCTTGGCTGAAGGCGTGTGCTCTTGGGGCTGAGCCCAAGGGCAGTGAGGGAGGCAGCAGGGATGCCCTGGGGCAGCAGCATCTCTCCCACTGCCAGGACCCTTCTCCCCAGGGAGCAGGAGTAGCAGTAGCTTATAGTATTGCAACAGCTCCATAATGGCTTTATAATAGCTGCAGCCTCCCCAGTGCTCCCCCAGATTCCCTGTTTTATTTCTGTCCTGTCCTTGTTTCAGTGGGATCTGGGTGAGCCAAGCCCACGGTGCTGCTCTCGGCCATGTGCATGGACTGCAGCACGGCCTCACCTGGTGCCAGCACGGGCAGCCGGGAGCACGGCCCTGGGAGGGATGAGGGACACAGCCTGTGCCAGCTGCAGTCCCTCACGCTGGCAGACATCCCCAGCAACGCTGATGACTTTGGGGGCATCAGTCCACAGCCAGATGGGGGCAGCGACAATGCCGTGGCCCTGGGGGCAGGTGGGTGCTGCTGGAGGATTGCTCTTGCCCACGCAGCTCCATCACGGCCACATGAACCACAGACCCACAACAGAGGGCTTGTTTTTTTTTTCCCTCAATACATCTTGAAAATCCCAGGGCTTGGCCAGCCAGCCCGAGCAATGAGCACGGAGAGCTCCGCAGGGGCTGTTGGGGCAGCGGGATTGCGGCACAGCTCCCGTCCCAGCTGCGCTTGGGGTGCTCGGCTGGGGACACTGCAGCCGGTGCCAGCCCGTGTGCCCCGGGCACCGCCAGCGGGGGCGGCACGGGCTGGGGACGGGTGTGCGGTGCGGGGACGTCCCACAGGGGGGAGCCTTGTCACCAGCCTGCGGGGACACTGCCGGGACACGGCCGGGACACTACCGGGACACTGCCGGGACACTGCCGGAACACTGCGGGGACACTGCCGGGACATCCCCAGCGCCAGGCACCCTCCGCTGCCGGCTCTGTCCCCGTGGGTTTGATGCTGGGGCTTGGCTCCATTTCCACCCGCTGAGAATTAACAAATGCAAAGCGAACCGCGTTCATCCTCACGGGGCAGGGCAGAGATCCCTCCAGAACCACCTCAGCTCGGGTGTTCAGAGCTGGTCTGGGATTTAACAAGCGAATATGATCAAGGAAATCTCTTTCCACAGGGTGTCACTGGGAAAAATTCACCCCATGGAGTGTCCTAACAGTTCTCTGTGCCCGGAGGATGCTGATGAGCTGAACCCCTGAGCCAGATCCCCACCTCACACATTCCCATTGGATCAACTTTAAACTCAACAGCAGAGGCCTAAAACTGGTTTAGTAAAACCAGAGACCTTGCAAAGAGCTGTCATCCCACCCTGACCTCAGGTAACACTGGAGCTGTCTCTCCTCCTGCCTCAGAGATGGAGAAATCATGGCACTACCAGACTGATGGAAGCAAGGTATGAACATGGCATCAATGCCCAGCTGCATTTCCTGTGAAATGGAAATACAGAGCTCAGCCCAGCTCTGTGTTTCCCAGACAGGCAGAGCAAGAGGGGTTTCTTTAGGGGAACCACACCAAAGTGCCAGAGCCCAGGTGGGCACCACAGGGGGAACAAACCCCACAGCAGCACAGGCTCCCCACTGCCTTCGTGGGCAAAGCTGGGGCCAGAAGCAACTTTTCTCCTTGTTTTGTTTTTCCCAGCAAAATTCAAAGAATTTTTTAAATTGCTCTCAGCCCAGATTCCTCCAGAGGAAGCCACAGCTTTCTGCACTTGGAATCACCTCTGTCCAAAGAAACAAAGACAAGTCTAAAGAAAATATTCATGGCTCAAATCACCATTTTCTTCTGTGAGCTTCAAAACCTCCCACACTGAGTGTGCCAGACAGAGCCAGCAGCAACACCCATATCATCCAGCTCAGAGTTTAAGACCTTGGGGCTTGATCTGTGACATGAAATGGATGGGGGACAGGAGGGATGACAGAGCCTCAGCCACAAAGGGGTAATACAAGGACCCATGCTGGGAAAGGATGGGGAGCTCCACATGAGGCAGGTTGTAATCAGGTAATTTAACTTGAGTTTGTCCAGGAATAATTAAGAAGGATGTGATAATTTTCCTCTGTATCAGTGCCCAATCTCTTCCTGGACTGGCTTTCACCTGGGAGGTGACACCTTGCCAGGACAGGGGTCTGGTCCCTGCATGCATGCTCAGGCAGTAACCTATCAGCTGCACTGATTCTGTTTGCATGACACTTCCTTTAAAGAGGGAGAGAAAAACAAAACACTTGTCCCTACTTTATAAGGCTGCTGTGTAAACAGCCCTGTAGGTTTTGGGGGACACACCTAAAGGAGGCAGGTGAGGTGAGGCTGATGAGGTCATGGGGCAGCCAAGTGCTCTCTAGAGCTTTCCCCAGAGAGATGGGCACTGCTGCTGGCAGGGTGAAATCCCCCTCAGCCACTGCCCCCAGTTAACTGGGCTGGAGGGGTCCTGACCCATCTCCCAGCCCATCCTCCCCACTGCAGTGGGGCCATACTCATCCACCTCACTCCTGACACATGGTGAGCCCACAGCAAGTTAAATCCACATCTTGAGCCCCTTGCTCTGCCTCTTGTTGATGGAATAGAAGTTTCCCCACCCCACCCCTATTTTCTCTATTTTCTCATTTGTAGCCTAAACACATCATCCCGTGCATACAGATCCAAGAGTTCTGCAATGTTCTGAGACCTTTTCCACAGCCCCAATCAGGACATTCCCAAATCACCTTGACAGACCTTGCTGGGAAGGATCTATGTCCCTGGCCAGCTTGTGTCTAGAAAGATCAGGATTTGGTTCCAAACCTCAATTTTTTTCCTTCCTGGAACCAAAAGGTACAAACCTGGAGCTTCCTGTGGTGCTGGCTTCTATCCCAGGATGTGTTTCCTTCAGTAGAAGAGGCTCTTACCTTGGACTTGATTTTTTGTGGCCTCACTGATGAAGTTCACTGCTCACCCCATCAGGCTGCACGAGGCTGTGCTGGGAATCAGGGTCAAAATTAAGACAGAAAATCTGGGTGCATTGATACAGCTGAGGGCACAAAGTGCTGCTGAGAGACAGCAGCTCCTTGGTATAATTTTTTTCACTGGGAAAGCACACCCTAAGCTGGCTCTGTTGGGTGGTTTAATCTTGTTTTCAGTAAATATTGGGCTGCTTCTGTGTGCCAAAACAGACATGAAGAGGACCAAGCCTGTGGGGTAGGTGTGGCACAATACCTGATTCCAGTTACATCTCCATCCCCCATTACTATTCATTAATCAAAACATATTCATTATACAGGCAAAACTCCCCCAGCACTGCCAGGTCCAGGCCTTGGGTCCTGTCTCTGTCTGCTCCTGCTGGGAACTGCAGCAGCCCACAGGGACTGTGCAGCAGGGACAACAATGGGGATGTTTTCCCCAGTACAGGAAGGCTGAGAAGACTAAAAATAAAAATTCCTAGAAGAGCTGGGTGTGCAGGAGGGTTGCCCCACAGCTGCAGTGCTGTGATGGAGTATTGTGCAGCACAGGGACACATCCCCTTTGCTGTGTACAGACCAAGGGGCTTGGGGGCTTCCCGGGGCGAGCAGTGTGGGAGAGCACCATAAACATCCTCCACCTCACCAGAGAGGGGGTGGCTTTCTAATTACCCAGGTGGGTTTCTATTGTAAGGAGGGCAGCAATGCAGGATTTGACGCCAGGGCTCTGAATGTGTCACCTGCCAAGGGCTATTTAGCAAGTGGCCTGTGCTTTATTTTCCTGTTGTCCACAGCCACGGGGCAGCACAAGCCAAGACCCCACCCCTGTGGGACCTGCCACCCTGATAAACTGATTTACATCATGTCTGCCTTCCCTGAAAACCACATTGTGGTGTGAAAAGGGTTTTGTGGGTGCATGGGGCTGTGTATACTATTGCTGTCTCTTTAATTCGGGCAGATACCAAAATGCTTTAGGATTTTGACCATCCCATGAAAAGCACTGCCTGTTTGGTTACCTAGCACAAAAATAAGAAACAAAGCACCAACATTTTATCAGTTACATCGAGGGGGGCCAGCTGACTCAGGACACTGCTTTGCAAGCAGCCTGTCCCTCGGCATCCCTCAGTGCAGGCTCTGGTGCTGCCTCCACTCTGGGCAGCTGATGGCTCATGAGGTCCAGGCTGCCCAGAACCACTGACAGTGCACATTCTTCATAACCAGGTAAATTCAACAAAATTTGCTTTCCAGACTTTTTTTTTCCCCATCCAGAACCAAACCAAAAGTAGGTCTCCAGACAGAAAATCAAAGGGAAACCACCTTCAGCATCATTTCTCAGATGACCCATGGGGTGACCAGTGAGCTGTTCCCATGGGCAATGGGGGAGCACCCAGCCCTGCAGCCCCCAGAGCCCAACTGGGCTTGGCCCACATGTGCCCAGTGACTTACAGAGCAAAGCACCAAAATCAGCTCCTAAACAGCTCTGCCCAGTTCAGCTCTGCCACTGATCCACCCTGAGATCTCCAGACCACCCATTCCTGTGCCTCAGTTTACCCAGCTGCAAACAGAGATGTGTAAATTTAATCTCTTCTACTGCCAGGACATTGCACGAAGTGGCCTATAAGTGCAAATTTATTAACACAGTGAGACCCAAGTCTGCTTTTGCCTAAGGTGGAAAAGTCAAGCAGAAATACAGCTGGGATCAGTGCACTCATTGCTGGGTACCCTGCAGAAGTGCTGGCTCCTGCCTGCCAGGCCTGAGCAGTTAATGTGGAAAAAACCTGGAGCAGTGTGGGGAGGCTTGTCCCAGCACGCTGCTTTGTTTGCTGACAGCTAGTGCAAGTGACAACGTTATGAGTGACTTTTAAGATGGCTGTGACTTTAATTAGAAAGGACATTTTTAATAGCCTGGGCAAAGAGCTGTGTGGTCCTGCCAGCGGCTGCTCGCAGCACAGCTCACGCCCAGGGACGCTGTTATTCCTCTGGCATGTGATAGCAATATCATGTGTGAACTGACAGAGCAGACATGCCAACATTTTTTTAGCTGCACAAGTTGTCTCAGACAAGAAAAAAACCCATCTAAATGGCCTTAGGGGCAGCCAGACACAACCCCCCAAAATTACCTGTGTGCACACAGAAAAGGCACGCAGATTTCCAAGCCATATGCATGGGCTTTAATCAATGAGCTCCTGATACATGGGAAACACTTCATTCCCAGTAATTGTCCTTTGACAGCTCTAACAAGTAGGATCTGTTCGGGATGGTAATGATTAAAATGCTGACTCACAGAGGGTTTTCCATGCTGGTGGGACTGCACCAGCTTTGTGCTCACTTGGAAGGTATTTTGCATCCCTGCTTTTTAACCGATCTGCAATTTTAATCCTCTGGTTACAAATGGGTTGTTTGTGGCTTTGTCCAGCTGATTCCAGGTTTCCCTTGTGCAGAGTCTGGAGGGAGAGGGCTCTCCCCTCACTCAATGAGGAGCAGCAGGACAGGAAGAATCCCTGTGCTTGCTGCAGCCAGGAGCAGAGAGAAGCTGGTCTGTCTCCAGGCAGGAGAGAGAGGAGTGACAGGTCTCCAGCAGCGGGAGCTGAGCCCACAGGCCTGCACTTCAGACACCAGCTGTGAGATGTCAAACCCCAGGGCAGGTTGCTGGCTCGGCAGTGCTCTTGAGCATTTCATGGCAGGACAGAAAACTACTTCTCAAAGGTATTGAGGTGCATCCCCCTGCCTGGCCATTGCGCTGCTGGCTGTGGCCACTTGCCTGCATGTGAAGATGGGGTTTGTCCCTGTGTGTCCCCGTCTGCTTGTGGGGCAGCTCCTCAAGTGCCAAGTCCAGTACAGTCCTGTTCCCTTGAACCTCACTTCTGCTGCCCTTTCATCAGTCCTCTTGCAGCAGCAGTGATTAACTCAGGGAGGTGGGTGTACCCCAGGATTATCAGGGACCTGAGAGGAGGAGGAAAAAGGCAGCACCTCTGCCTGCCATGGAGCCAAAGAGTCATCATGGGCAGATGCTGTGCCTGTGTGCCATGGGACAGTGACAGGCAGAGCCAGGGGGCTGTTTGTCACTGCTGGCAGAGCACAGCACTGCTTTGGGGCCAAGTACCACACTGGCCCACGGAGCAGCCAGGATCCCTGCCCAGGGTGAGCCAGCCCTTGGTGGGACCATTCACCCACAGAAAAACAGACCAAGAAGTTTCCATGAACACCATCTCCCCATTCCTCCATCAGCTACATCACAGCTCCTCACAACCCTTAATGATACTGGCTGTAACTACCAAAAGGCTTTTTGGGTTTCCTTTGATAAGGATTTTCCTTTCCCAAGCACAGATGATGGCTCAGCTGCAGCAGAGGCCCCTCATTCCACTCAGGCTATGGGCAGCTCCTGCCTGGAGCAGCAGCAGCTGTGCCTGTGCTCCAGCAGCCTTCACCGAAAGGGAATTGCCAACCCCAGAAAACTGCTCCCCTAATTACAGCGTTGGATCATGGAGAAAACCACACAAATGATTCACACAGTGTTCCCAAGCTGCAGCCGCGTAAATGAGAGAGATTTCCAAATGCTACCGAGCCACGCTCGCTGGTTCAGGATGGAAATGCAGAAACTTTCATCATAAAGGGGCAAGAAGGAAAATTCCTGCCTTAAACGCATCTCTGCAAACCAAGGAGGCCTGGGAGGTCTATCCCCTATAGATCTTTACAGAAGGGTTGTTAAAACTCCTCGGGGAATTCTCATAGGAGGGAGCAGGCAGATAGCAGGGGAACTATAGAAATGCATCCGCTTGTTATTTCAGAGGGACGTGGGGATGGAGCCTCTGCTGGCAAGCAGAGGATGAAAAGGAGAAGGCAAGAGGACTTGGGGCCAGCAGAAAGGGATCACTGGTGGCGGGGAGGAGAGTTAAAAGTGTCCCATTGTTAGGGAAGTTTGCTCTCCTTCAGACCATCCCGCTCCCAGGGACACCCGCCGCCTTTTGAAGTGCAACCTTAGGCGGTTCCTTGTCACCCATTGGAGCGGGAGCTTTTTTATCACATTAAGTCATTGGGTAGCAAATGAATGGGGGGTTTTGACTATTCACAACTTCACCTTATAAATATCAGGGTTGGAGGTTCCTGCAGCTTTGCTCCATCCCCATAGCTCACCTTGGGAAGGAGTGGAGGGAGGTGGCCCTGCTTGTGCAGAGACCTGCGGTGCGGAGAGCCTCGGAGCAGCCAAAGGGATCCAACCCCACTGCTTGTGACAGCCATGAAGAGAAGCACCCTCCTCATCCTCTCCATCACAGGGGTCTACAGTGCCATTCTCCACACAGCAGCATGGTAGGGTCCAACTCAGTGGAAAGGGCATTTTTTAGAGATGCTCTTCAGCCTGTGGTAAGGTGATTTATTTTATTTTCTTTGTTTCAGGTCTGTGAATAACTTTCTGATGACAGGACCTAAGGTAATTAACATACGGACTGTCAGGAATTTAAATGGAGTGATTTTGTATTGCAAATGGGATACAGTACTTTCCAAGGAACCAGACTTCCCAGAGCATATCGGCTCCAAGTCCTGCCAAGTACAGAGGGAAAAGACTCACAACCTGCTTATGTCTGTTTTCACTGATAAATGCTAAACCAGGGTGGATTTTAACCCTGCTGTTTCCCGTGCCAGGCTTACCTGACGTACTCCAGCAGCGTGGCGGCCGGGGCACACAGCGGGATGGAGGAGTGCAAGTTCCAGTTCGGCTGGGAGCGCTGGAACTGCCCCGAGAGCGCCCTGCAGCTCTCCACCCACAACCGGCTCCGCAGCGGTGAGTGCCCTTCACCTGCGGCACCGCTCCCTGCCGCTCCGGGATGCCCCGGCTGCCAGCTGGGACGTGCTCTGGAGAGAGCTGCAGCTGCTGATTTAACTGACTGGTGGAAAAGGGCCTTCCTGTCCCAAAAATCACAGTTGTTTTTCCTGTATCTGTATGAATTGGTGTCACAAATAGCACTAACATTTTCCTAGCGATCCCAGGCTCAGTCCTTCCTGCGGCGCTGCTCCATGGGTCTGCTGTTCCTACCCCTTTGTGTGCAGCATCTCGGGGAGTGCAGTGCTAGAGACACCCGAGCTTCCAGTGGGGAGAAGTGCAGGAGAGGCAACGGGAGAAACCAGAGATGTGCACTAAGAAACTGCCTTCATAAGAAAGCTGTGGATATATTTCAGTATTATCTGTTTCAGTGGGCAGAAGTCTCCTTTCACCCAGAGCAGCATCTCTATTTGAATCTCTCCAGAAAGCCAAAAAGGACTGCACCAGGAGTGTGAGTGCAGACGGCTGTTAGCACAGGTTCAAAGGATCAATGACCATTTTCTCTAGCAGGCAAGATCAAAGCACAACATACCCCCAGGCAGGGAAGGACAGAGATGAACCGAGTGCCAGGTGAAAGGAGAAATAACTCACCTTGGCCAGAGCACGACTATGGCATTTCCTTAAAATCCTACCCCTGGCAAGAAGTTCCATCCCCTGTATGGACACCTGCATAATGTGATAGCAAATTGCTTTACCCTGTGATGCTGAAGACTGAAAAGATCCAGTCATGAGCACTTCATTTCTGTAGCACCTTACCTTTTGCACAGAGCGTGTGGGTATTTGCTCCTTGCACCTTCGCAGCACAGGAGATCTTCATTCCTGATAATCCGGGATTGATGTCTATATTTGCATGTGACAGCTTTTTTCCCTCCTCTCCCCCAGCTACCCGGGAAACCTCCTTTGTGCACGCCATCAGCTCGGCCGGGGTCATGTACACCCTCACCAGGAACTGCAGCCTGGGGGACTTCGAGAGCTGTGGCTGCGACGACTCCAGGAACGGCCGCGTGGGTGAGTGACCATCCCGGACAGACTGACCCTGTCCCTCTGTCCCCACACACAGCCCCACGGGCTTCAGGGCAGAATCTAGGGCAGGTCGGTGCTTAATCCTGTGTCTGTCCTGCAGGTGGCCGAGGCTGGGTCTGGGGAGGATGCAGTGACAACGTGGAGTTTGGGGAGAAGGTTTCCAAGCTCTTTGTGGATGCCTTGGAAACAGGACACGATACCCGCGCGCTGATTAACCTGCACAACAATGAAGTCGGGAGACTTGTAAGTAATAATCATAGTAATAATAATAATGTCTATATTGAAAACAAAATCTAGGCTGTTCAGGTGCCCATTTTCAGGCCCCTGTGAAAATCCAGTAGTGGTTGCATGGGGGAAAAAACACAGCCAGAATCTGGCCTTGAACCTCAACACAGGGAATCACAGCAAGAGCTGTTCCCTCTTCCAGCCTCTGCAGCTTTGTAATGCAGTTAACTGCTGGCACACACCACTTATTCAGAAATGCATGGGATTTGTACTCACCTCTAGGCTTGTCTGGTCTGTAAAACAAAGCCAGAACCACCTTCCTTACTTTCTTGCAATATGCATTTCCGAGCTCTTTGGCCAGGAAGCCAGGTGTGAGCTGGCCCTGCTCACAAGCCAGCCAGACTCGCCCCCACTCCTGCCTGGGCCATGGAAGCTCTCAGCATCTTGCCAAACCTCCTTGTCTGTAAAAACAAGGATGACAACACTTAACATACCTATCTCATAGGGTGTGTCAAGGCTTAATCTCACATAGATACCAGCGATTGGGACCTTATAAATACCAGAGGGAGATAGGCAGATAATATCTGTGAAGTGCTTGGCCTGGAGGAGATGCAGAGAGGTTGGGTATGATTATTCCAAAGCAGTTTCACACATTTTGAATGAAACCTCTGAAAGGGACATGGGTTGATGCTGGTGAGTGGTGTGAGAAGGGCATGACCTGACAAAGGCACTTTTTTCCTGGCCTGGATTCTCCTGGAAGGGCTGGGGACAATAGTTTGTGTCCCAGAGGTAAGATTGTCCCCAGTCTTACCTCTGGGACAGATGTTTTCCTGGAACTAAGAGCATCAGCTCTTGGAAGGACCTGAAGCCACGCCAAGCACGAGCCACTTTAGAGGCAGTATCCCAAAATTACAAGTGCTGTAGAGCCTGATTTTGAGATTTCCTAATTTCTTCACCTCATCCCACCAAGGCGGTGAAGGACACAATGAAGAGAGCCTGCAAGTGCCACGGGGTGTCGGGCAGCTGCAGCATCCAGACCTGCTGGCTGCAGCTCGCCGAGTTCCGCGAGATCGGCAACTACCTGAAGATCAAATACGACCAAGCCCACAAGCTGGAGATGGACAAGAGGCGCATGAGAGCCGGCAACAGCGCCGACAGCCGCGGGGCCACGGCAGAGACCTTCCACCACATCCACGCCACGGAGCTCGTCTTCCTGGAGGACTCCCCTGACTACTGCACGAGGAACGCCAGCCTGGGCCACCACGGCACCGAGGGCCGCGAGTGCCTGCAGACCGGCAAGAACCTCTCGCAGTGGGAGAAGAGGAGCTGCCGGCGGCTCTGCACCGAGTGCGGCCTGCGGGTGGAGGAGCGCAGGACGGAGGTGGTGGCCAGCTGCAACTGCAAGTTCCACTGGTGCTGCACGGTGCGCTGCGAGCAGTGCCGGACGCTGGTGGCCAAGCACTTCTGCACCCGCCGCGACTCCGCCGCCCCCAACCACATCAGGCAGAGGAACAGGGGCCACAGGAGATAGGGGACGCTTTGGTGTCCTCACGCTGGGCAAGGAGCATCCTGAGGTCCAGAGGGTTGGGTGTGCACCGTGTGAGGTGGTGGGGTCTCCTGTGGATGGATGCACAGGTGGGATTAGGAAGCACAAGGCGCGGGCGCTGAGGACCGTGGTCCATCTTGCTTCCACGTTTTTTCCTCAACATTTACCAGTAGCTTCTTTCTTCTCAGGAGTCACTTTATCTGTGTGTTGGACAGGGGGAGGAATTTCACGGTTTATGTGGGCTCAACCCCTTGTGCCCCTGCCAGCGGGTCTGCCAATGCCAGCAGTGGGGCTCCAGCCCCCAGCCAGAGAGGTGGGGATGGGTGCTGTGGCCAAAAGTGGGTCCAGCCGGGTGATCCCATCCCTGCAGCCTCAGGTCTCGGCCACTGGTGCACAGCAGCTGCTTGGCAGCATTTCTGGAGGAAAACTTATGCACTTTGTGATGTGAGAGGAGGTTTGACAGTGTTGTGGTGTGTGTTACCACAGCTGCAGCCTTTTGAGGGCTTTGAAAAGTTTACAGCCAGTGTTTACATATTTCCCTCCCCATCTTTTTTTTCTTCTCCTTTTTGAATTTTGTATTTTGGCACAAGAAGCCTTGCCCCAAATAGAAAATAGCTTCATGTATTTGTACTGGGTAAAATTAAGCAGTTTACAGTTCCTATGCTTTTTTTTTTGTTTTGAATTAGCAGATAAGAATTCAGAATTCTTTATGCCTAATGTTGTTTATTAATAAATTGTATTATTGCTTAGCACAATCTGTTTTCACTATATATTTTGAAGGTATCCTTTAAGCATTAGATTTTGGACTGCATTTTGCAATAAACCACAATGAAAATAGTTGGCTTTTTCCTTTCTGGCTTCCTAGCAGTATGATTTTAGGTGCAAAATTGTCCCTTTCTGTGTAAAACCCAGCGCTTCCACGAATTTCCTCATCATTAATCCAAAATCCACCGAGGGCGGTGAGTTCGTTCTCCTGGATCTCAGTAAATTGGCTCCAGCCTCCAGCCCCGGAGGGTTGGCTTTAGTACCTATCGCCGTAATCTCGCCCTTTCCAAGTGCTGAGTATGCAGACACAGCCTGGCTAAAGCCGATTCTGAAGCTCCCAAAGTCTCTTTAATTTGCCTCGACCCGACATCCCCCAGACAATGCGGGGCTGCCCCGCTTTGATGTGGAAAGCGTCACCATCGGCACTCACTGCAAATTTCTTGGAGGCACGAGAGGGACCCTTTGAACTAGAGCAGGAGAGAAAACTTGGGGACAGTTGTGAATGTGTCTGCTGGTTCCCTGCTGCTCCGGGTGCCAACAGCCCGGACCAGGTCGGGGAGGGCAGGAGGGGACAGGAGGGGACAGCGCTGGCTGCTGCTGTCCCAGGGCTGCTCCGGAGGGAGCCAGGGCTGTGCCATCACCCACACCCACGATGCAGGGCAAGGATGCTCGACCAAGTTTGCTCTCCAGCCAGGGGAGGAGGAGAGACAAGTGTAAAAATCACCCGACAGCTCTGCCAGCACGTTGCACCCACGCTGCAAATGCTTCAATGCTGTTTTATCCAGGTCTCCCTATGGCTCCCTGTGTAAACACAGCCTCGACACACACGAGAGCCAGAGCAGGGAGCTCAGCTTGCAAAACACACATTTGGGAAGCACAGCTGACTTCCATGCATTTATTTTATGCAAAGTGGGTTTTATTAAAGCTGGAAGGGTGACACCATCAGTTAGGGGGCTATGCTGCCTTCAGGGTAGCTATTTCTAGTAACTCACCCTACCAAATCAAAATACTCCAAGATTTTTGCACAGTGTTGCCACAACAGCAGTTACAACCCCCAGAAATTTAGGCTGAACTGGGAGTGATAAAAACAGACAAGCAAAGCTGCTTTCCTGCATCTCGAGCACTGGCTGACTTGTCTGCACAAATATTACCCCCAGGCTCTCTTTTTGTATTGGTTTGCACTGTGCTCCAGAGCGCCAGCAGCTGCAGGCACAGGGTACCACCAAAATCCCACAAAATGAGATTACACAGAGCACAGGACAGTCCCTGTTGATGTGGTCTCAGAGGAGGGAAACTATTTCACCAGGATAACTCCCAAGCACACATAGAAACCCTCCTGCTGCATACCAGCAGCAGGTTAATAAAGCACACAGGTACATCCCAGGAGATGAGGGCTCCCAGTGAGCAGGAGTGGGCGGGACATGCTGTGTGTCATCTTACCCATTTCTCTGCAGCATCTTTCCAAACTAACATTAACACAGAAAATAAGAAGTAACAGGTTTGTAGGTGGCAAGAGCACCAGACCAGACCTCTGTCCCACAAAGGCTCCATCCCAGGGAAACGGGGCTGCAGAGGGAAGTAGAGATACCACTGCCAAGACCAATCCTTTTCCCACTGAGCCCTCCCATTCCCACTGACTCAGCATTCATACCCACCCATTGTATTTAAATGCTGGAGATGAACTGTCCTTCCTTAAATTTGTCATCAAAGCCGTTTACATTTCTGGTTCTCAAACTCTCTAAGGCAACGAGAAAATCACACCCAAAAGCCAGAGACCAAATGCAAATTGAAGCAAACTCAAGAGAAAGTTACACACCATTCCATTACACAGATTTCCTTTCTCTTTTTGCACCTTGCAGAGACAATACCAAGACTGAAGAAATACAAAAATCAACTCTATGGCTTGGAGTGGCACCTTGCCAGAGATATTACAGTCCTGGAGAAGCTGAAGCTTCCTTATCCTCCCCTTTGTTGCTTGGATACAACAGTCATCAATTCTCACTACATTCACTACAAAACAATAGAAATTCAGGATCATCTTAATCCATCACAGCACTGTCAGGGAGCCCTGACACCCCTGCCTGCTGCTGTGGTTTCTGTAATAACCCTCACAAATGCCATGGGGCACAGGGTAACAAAGTGAGGATGCCACAGGACTGAGCTCATCATTTCAGCTGTGATTTTACCTGGGCAGCTTTTTTACCCCTGCAGAGCAGCTTTCAAAGTGAACACGAGCACACACAGCAGAGCACAGCCCTGTCACTGGCTGCTCTGTAAAGGATCCTTCTCCTGTTGCAGCCAAAGAGCTTTTGCAGGGACTGGGGATGCCTTCAAACCTGCACGTGTTTGCTTATGATCACACAAAGTCAGCTCCAGGCTGGGGCACTGATCCCAACCACCTGTAACTCACTGCACACCTGGAGGAAGGGATGGGCTGGCTCTCTAAAGCCTTGAGGAGGAACCTGACCACTGTCCCACATAATAGTATTGTAATAGTGTTGATCCTAATTACAATGAAAAGCCAAAAAATCTTAATCTGGGTCAGGTGCTGCATGAACTCAACGCAAAATCTTGCTGCCTGTCCCTCAAGAGCTTCTCCCCTGGAGCAGGGGCACTTTAGGCAGGGCTGTGGGGCCACTTGGATAGTTCTGGAGCAGCATCTTCATGTTTGGCCAGCCACTGACATGGATAGAGCATCCTCTGTGATAAGAAATCTGTGGAACAGCTGTGGAATCAGCTCAGAATCACCATTGCCTTTCTGGAGGTTTAACACCAGTGTTCCAGCAGTGTATTTGTGCCTTTATTGTGGGAGAGGGATGGTTTACAATCCATTTTTAGTGAGAAAGGGAAACATACTCCAAAGGATGAAATAATATATTCCAGCTATAGCATTACCACAGACCAGGGCAGGTTTATGTCAGAGGTGCTTGCTCAACTAACACAGGGTCAGAAGGTCAGTGTTGGGGTGCTCATACCATGAAAACAGCCCAGGCTAAGCCCAGAAGCTTTCCCAGCCCTTCCCATCTAACCCAGGACTATCCCTGTCCCTGTTTCCCCAGCTGCCTCTTGGCCATGCTGTGCTGCTGCTGTCCAGGTGTCCATCCCAGCACCCTCACCAGGGACAGCAGCCCCCAGTTTTGTTCTGGTTTCTCCTTCCCAGCAGGTGGAAATGCCTGCACAGCCTCACTCCCCTTCAGGCAGGAGCATGGGCATGACTCAGGTGGCCTTGGCTGGGGGAAGGTGAAGTTTGGGGTGCAGGTGCCAGCCTGTACCAATGGAGATGGACATCACATCCCCAGGGCTGCCAGCACCAGAGCCAGCCTGGGGCTGTGCTTGTGTGGGGGCTCAGGATGTCACCTGGCACAGGAGCTGGACCTGTGCTGTTCCCTTTGCTCCCTCTCCCAGGAAACAGTGCAGGAATGGCTCTGGCAGGGAATTCACACCATCATTGCCACTGTGTGCCCCTGCAGCCCCTCCCAGCAGGCTCCCAGGGACACTTCTGCTCAGAGATTGAGGCACCTGCCCCAGGCTCTCCCCTCAACAGGTCACACTGCTGCACAGTGACCATCAGCAAGCAGAGAATCAGATTTATTGATACACAAAGTGCAGGTTCTGCAGATGATTTTGCAAAGCAGTCTGGAGGTGGATGGATTTTGGCCTGGCACTGCTGCCTCCTGCCCTGGTCCCACCCCAGCTGGGGGCTGTTCCCTCCCCTGAAGCCCCACCACAGCCCCCACCACATCCCACCAGCATCCCTCCTTTCCCCCAGCCTGCTTCCCTTCAGCTGTTAAACCCCATGCCTGCTGGATTACCTTTAAATTATGCCCCCAGTGCCCTTTCATGGATTATAATTCTGCATGAGATGTTTGTGCTGTATCCTCCCCCAGTATTAAAGTGTCAGGAGTGTATCCCCAGGCCATCCATCTTCAGCACTTCCGCAAGGGCTTGGCAATTCTCTGACATGAATATTATGGCTCTCCATGCAGAGCCTCCATCACTCAAGCTGACAAGTGTTAGAATCTCCTCTCTTGAGCAGGGTAAGTGACCTTTTCATATGCAGTGTAGATTCCTGGTCACGCTGCATCTGGTGCAGGGAAACCAGCGAGTGCCAGCAATTCCCTAAAGTCTTAACAAACAAGTCACAGGTCCTTTTCCACTTGCAAAACCAGCCCTTAGCAGGAAAAAGTTAAAGGGCCTGAATCAGCCCCTGGTTACCTGCTGCTAGTGCCAGTCCCAGAGAGGAGGATGAAAAAGCATCCATTCCATGCCTTCTGTGGGGTTTATCAGCAGGAATTTTCAGGGAAAGATGGGAGGATTTGGGTGTCTGGCTTGTTGGAGTATACAGGAAAGATTTTTGGGACCAGTTAGTGACTTTTGTGACTTGGAAACCTCAACTCTAGCTTTCAACAATCTATTTTAAAGTGAAATGTTTGAAGTTAGATCCCTAAACCCCACCAGCCTGATTTTCAAAGCTGCTGAACTCCTGGGCTTCCCATAGTTGTGTGCAGGAGCTTCCCTCTACCTGTGCCTAGGGAGAAGCTGAGGGAGAAAACAACCTTTAAAGCTCTTTTCCAGCTCTGACTTCCCAGCTGTGCTGCCCTGGGGACACTCCAGTCCATGTTACCGACAGAAAGTGAATCCCTTGGAGCTGAACTGTGTGGTAATTCAAGTTAAATCCCTCCTACAAAATTCACACATTACCCCAAGTCTTTGGCTAAAGGGGTACCTAATTTTTTTTCTTCTCTAGAGGGCAAAGCGACGTTCAGAGCAGCTTTGCCACCTTCCCCTTACAGAGGGACTGGTGCTGGCTCAGTGCCAGCACAGAGCAACAAAAACTTGTTAACACCTTTTCGGCTCCCTCTTAATAAAGTCAGGGCAATTAACAGCTTCACTATTTACAAAACAAATCCTCTTTGCAACACCTGAGAAAAAGAGTTACAAGTGTTTCCCAAACATTTCTCAGTTGGGGAGGACACCTACAATAACTGCTGGGAAGTGCTGCATCTGCTTTCCCTGGCAGCAGAGTCCATGCTTCCCAGGGAATGCTGCATATTCAGTAGGAATTCATACTGCACTTCCAGCCAGGAGTCCTGATCAAGCACAGGTCTACTGGGAAAGGTTCCAAAGGCTTCTCCAAGGAGAAGGACGTGTACAGGGAGCCAGGGTGTCAGCTTATTGCCCACTTGCTGGTCCATATTTCTGGTATGGCCTCATGGTACAAGAGGTGGGCACAGAGCAGGTTGGTCCCCCCCAAAAATGCCCCCAGGGGAGGCTGGGAGGGAGCTGGTAATGTACAGTGTATTTACACCTCTGCAGAGGGACTCACAAGCTCCCCCACCTCTTTTCTGGTTCCCTGCTCTCTCCTAGGATACAATCCACTTTGCAAATCACTGCTGGCTTACAGTGCAGTAAATTCCCCCTTTTCAAACAAGCCCCAAGGAGCTGACCCATATAACAGAGGATTGACAGATTAGAGAAAAATCAGAAAAATGTAACTTGCAATGTACTTTCAAAATTAATTCCTTCCTTCCTTCTCTTTTGCTCTGCCATCCCATTCCCCCTTTACCAAACACACAGAGTGGCTCATGTTTTATGAACAAGAAGGATGAGGTGTCCCTAATTAAATGATTATTTATCTGTAGAGATGGCTGCTGGGACAGCTTCACACAAGAGCTCTCCCAGACAAAGTGGACTTGGTCCAAACACTTGTGGAGATTAGAAAAGACCCTTTTAAAGTGTGCACCAGGACCCACACTCACTGGACTCTTGGATCCACACTCATTCCTCCCAGAGGGTCTGAAATGCAGAGGGGAAGGGAGAGGGAGCTGGTGGTAACTCAAAGTGAAGTAAAGAGCAGAGATTGATGGAGCAGAGATTCTCAGAGAATGCTCACCAAATGCAGTCAGGATGCAAAGATGAGTTGCAGTCATGTGGGACAGAGTGAGTCAGAGCCAGAAAATGAAAGAGACTAAGTCTAAATCTGTCATAGAATGGGATAGTGGAGCTGTACAAGCAGTGGGACATGATGGGAAATAGCCATGGACATCTCTAACAGTATTTTAGCTATTCTTTTTCTTTCTCTCTCTATTCTTTCTTCAGTGTCCCATGCAACATTAATTGAAGCCCCTTGTAGGCACAGCCAGGAGAGAATAGCTCGTCAGGGGACATGGAGCACAGAGCCTGGACAGTAAAGGGCCCTTCATTTCCTCCTCTGATGCTTTCAACAGCACATGGGATGCCATAAAAGATGGTAATGACGAGCTCAGTGGAAAGACTGTAAAACAGTGGGGAGAGGCACAAGGGTTACCTCACTTGGGCTCAAGCTCGGGCCATGCATGGGCTGAGTTTGCTGGTTGTAAGCTCTGCCTGGGACCGTGGCTGCACTGCCTGTCCCATCTGGCCTGGCTGCCAGCACTCAGACTGGGCTCTGATGAGGTACTTGGTCTGAAATGTTGGATTGTGATGTCAGTGGGACTCTATTGACTCAGATCAAGCCTGGACACATTTCTTCTTCTCACACTTCTTCTCAGTTCCACAGGCTTTTCTAACTCACAGAGCTGTGGCTCCTGGCGTGACACTTCTAGGGGATCATCCATCAAGAGCAGAGTTGGCAGTTTTAAAGGCAGTAATTTCTATTTCTCTCCCTTTTGCCCAGTGCCTTGAAGCTAAACCTACTCTGGCCCAGCTCTTCATTCCCACTCCTGCCAGGCAGACTTCTGCTGGCCAGCTGCCATCAGTTGTGATAGGGACAAGGCACCTCCTCCCCAAGTGGATTTTGAAGCCAATGAGCAGGAGAATAATTAAATTAACTCAGTCCTGAATATCTCCTGAGGTGCTAAGCATTCCCAGCATTACAGCTGCACCACAGGTGTCTGGAGAGCAGGTAATTCCAGTCAGGGGCAGGCTGCAGATGTGGCTCCCGGGGACATCTCTGCTGGCACAGGAGCACCAGCCAGTCCTGGACAGGAGTGCTGGGAAGAGATTCTCAGGGTGGCTTTGCTCAAGCCAGCTTGAGTCCAGGAGTATGACAATGTATTTATGCTTTGATGTGCTTAAGTTAGTAAGATTTATCCCAGGGCAAACACAGTTGTGCTTCCCAGCCTGGACTACTCCACTCTCCTATTTCTTTCTTGTCCCATGGGCTTTCCCCCACAGGGTGTGAGCACTGTCATCTCAGGTCTCAGCCTCTGTTTCACCAACCAACCTGCTCTTTGAATTCCCTGAGAAACATCTGTATGCTTTTCACTACAGCACATTGATTTCTTTCTCTTATCTACTACAGGCCATGAGACTTGGATCTGGATTTGAGGCAGCCCATGATCCAGGAATGATCAGGTCACAGCCTGCACTCAGCTCCAGCTCCAAGGTGTGCATGGGAGCCTGGCCCAGCTCTGGCCAGGGTGGAGGCAGGGCAGAGGACATCCCCACTGCAGAGCTTTATCTCACCCATCACCAGAGAGCTCACAAATCACTGTCCAGTCCCTTTCAAGCAGTTGGGAGCACTAAATTGTACCTCTTGTATCCAGACACCATCCAATCTCCCAGGACCAGGCCAGGTACATTGATAAGGAGATAGTGTAAATGGTCAAACAGGATGGAGCCAAAATTCATGATTTCCTGTGCTTTAACTTAGCAAGTGCCATATCAACAGGGAAGTCTCTTGGATTATCTCCCATTCCAAAGGGGGCTGTTGTGGCCAAGACCTGCCACTGTACTGCTTCAGTGTAGAGCATCTCTGGTTTCATGTTACACTAAGTGCTGAGTGCTCTGTACATTTTCAGCACAAATTTAATCACAACTATGATCCAATAAATATTTGGGAAGAGTAACAAACAGTGCTACAAAGAGAACAGAGTGGCAGTCAGCTCCTTCCAACTCCTCAGAGTTTTAAACCCCAGATGGTCTCAGGGGCACTTCCACTCTCTCTGTCCTATGCAGAAGATAAAATTAATTTCCACATCACCCTGATTGTTTCAGTATCATATAAACTATCCTGCCTCCTAACCAAGCTAACCACTGACAAACCCCTTCAACTCACTCTCGTGGCTGTAAGCAGACAGTGACCTCACCCCAGGGAACTATTTTCCTGGAGATGACTTGGGGCACTAAATATGCAGTTACATCTTGGTAGGTTATTAAATCCACATGTGAAAATAAACTCATCTGTCATCTCATGCATGTGGTTTAGCTTCATTTTAAGAAGATATAAATGTACTAGAGCACGCCATTAAAGCAATTTATATGTCTTGCTTTATTTTCCCAGACAGGACATTTCTTCCTTGGAGATTACTGGCTTTTGGGAAAACATATCAACTAAGGAGTCATGGAATAACAGAATTGACCTACAGGTGCTTCTCCTTGAACTTGTTTTGGTTTTCCCTTGCAACCCTGACCTGCATTTTGAAGGATGGGTGACTTTTTGCACAGGCCCCTTCAAGCCATTTATTTTCAAAGCCACATGGTGACATCAGGGCCCAGAGGCTGGAAAAATGAAAGCAGAAAGCAGCAAAGCTCTGCTGAGATGAGCTCCACAAGCACTCGAGTGCCAGAGACAGGCAGAGAGCAAGGGGGCATTCCCTGCTCACCCATGGCACCCGTGTGCAGCTCCCTCTGTGAGCCTCATTTTCTGAGACTCCAGGGCAGACACTTCTCTGCTGCCTGAAAGACATGAAAACTAGAGACAGCTAAATAAATGAAACCAGAAAAGATCATTAGAGGAAAAAAACAACCAAAATCCTTTAAAAAAGGTTTGGATGTGCTAGTCATCCTTCTTAATTCCAGCTGTGTTCCTGTCAGCATGGACATATTGGCTTTCACCCTGCTCCTCAAAGGTTTGACTGCTAATCCACCCACCAGACCTTGAGGAACACACCCCCTGGAGACATCACCTGTGTTAGAACAGTCCTCACTTCCCAACAACAGCACTTTATGGCCCTGGCTGCCTCTGCTATGGCATGTTTTCCATTGCAAGTCTCACTGTGACAAATTACAAACTACTTAAAAACACTCCTTCCACATTAATCATGTAAGAGGAACAAAATACTTTGTGCCAGCATTCTGACACTTGCCCTGGAGAGCCTTTTTCTTCTGGAGAGTGGAGCCCATTGGTTTGCCAGAGCAAGATAATCAAAGCACAATCATCACATCAAGCTTGGACATCTCAAGGAGGGATGTATAAGAGACGGTTGTAAGAAAAGAAGCAAATTTATGCTGCCTGAAGTGATGAAGACAAATGTATTAATTGGACCTGAAGGGATGTTAGAGAAAAGGTTTATTTTCTGTAGAGCAAACCATTAGAACTAAGAAGGTCCCACTTCTTCTCTCATCCCCCAGAGCCTTGCTAACTTAGCTGAATGGGTTAATTGTGACTCATCTTATTATTTCTTCCAAAGAAAAGATCCAAAAAGTTACTGCATTCCCCTTGGATATCTGCACCTCCTGCTGTGGCTTGAACTTAAGACACTAGAGGAGCTGCAATATTAGCTGCACTGGAATGTTTTGGTTTTCCCTTGCAAAACAGCCCCATCTCTCCAAGTGTGAATGTGCTTCAGTTACCTAAATATACTTGAGAGGGGCAAAAAGAAAGGAAATTTCCATTTTTTATACTTAACTGAAGAATTCCCATTGTTGTTGAGAGCAAACAGAAAAGGGCATGCCTCAACATGTTCCCCTGGCACTATGGACCAAGGGAAGAAAAAACTTTTAGAAGACAATTTTTTTCTATAAAAAAATAAGCAAATTCTCATCAGCAATGTGTCACCTCTGGACCAGTGTGTAAATCCTACAGCCCCCATGAGCAGAAACACTTTAATGGTACACATGTGGGCACATAAAAGACATACTGCATTTTTGGAAAACTCCCCTGGCAGCAAATACAGCTCTTTCACATCCACAGGTGGGTTGGCACACACAAATGGTGAAAATTATTCTGTATTTAAACTTTCTCAACCTTAAAAGAAAACCTGTAGCAGAATTGTAAATTAACACTAGGTGACAATGAAACTATTAATTTTCATTGGAACTGGATAGATAAATAAAGATCCAATTTCTTGTCAGTACAAGGGAATGAAAATCAAAAGCTGCCAGTTTATACTGCCAGGATGTTACAATCTCAAGTCATACCCAATTAATATAATCTGTCAGAATTCACCTCAGTAGAATTAAACCAGATGATAGGACCCAAGGACATGGCCAAACATCATCTTCTGCAGCAAATCTCTAAAAGCACACATAAAATAGTTCAAATTAAAAATATACTTTACCTTACACCTTTTCCCTCATGTCAGCTGATGAAAGTCACATCAACTGTTTGTACCTAGAAAGAAACCCACCAGTTGGAGCAGAATAAAAATAGCTGTAAATTTTATTTGTCTGTCAGCCTTTGCTCTCTGTGCCCAGGCCAGTCCTCCTGAGTCCTCTGAGTCTTCTGAGCTGAGAGGAGCTCAGTCAGAGTATCTGAGAGGTGGATATCCTGGTTCAGGGAAACATTTTGTTTCTGTGTTGTTGGAACAGAGGAAGACAGAGCAGAGGATTACAGAAGTCCTCATTTGGCCTTTTCTCTACCTGTTCTGTTGCACAGCTCTAAACATGGTGTCAGCAAATACCGTGGGATTTCCCCTTGGATCATCACCTTTGGTGGCTGTAGACAACAACAGAGAACAGAAATCAAAACAGTTGGAGGTGCAGCTGGGGCAGAGGAGCACGGATCCTCCCAGCCACAGACTCATCTGTACCCTGGAGAGGAATTATTCCCACCTAGGAGTGGTGCTCAAACCTCTAATTCCATACACAACTTCACAGCTGTGCCAGCTCTGATTGTTTCCACTCCCAAAGATGAAAGAAAACTGACCACTAATTTTTGATGACTGCTTTATGAAGTCCAGAAGTGATTAACAGACTTGCAACAGTGCTACAGTGATAGAGCTGTCTTCATTAAAACCTCATACCACAGAGAGAAACCCTCTACACATATTCAGGTAGAAAAGCCTCCAAAGAAATGATTCAACACCTAAGATGCCAAGTGATCCAAGCACCAAACCACTGGCAGGCCTTGAGAACACAGGTGTTAAACTCCCCATTCCTACCTCCAAATAGGCACTTTCACAGAGCACATGCAGTAACCATCTGCTCATGCATTTGCCCCTATTTTCCATGATTCTGTGATTCTAGATCCTCCTGCTGCTCCAAGGGAGGACCCAAGGAGTCTTTTCACATCTCCATTCCTTACCTTCACACTTGAACCACCTGTGTACTGCCAGTTCCTTTGTACATCATTGCCCATCCACTGAGGAGAGATAGTATAAAGAAACCAGGTATCATTATTAAAACCATGTTTATGGATGACTTGAAATTGTTCATTCCAGGAATCCCAAATCACCTTAAAAAGGAACATTTTGCAGAGGGACAGAACAACTGGTAAAGACGTATCATGGCTGCTTTGTGCCGTGATGGGTAATGAGTAATTAATACCAATAATAACGTTAAGTTTGGAGAATGCCTCAGCGCTGGGTCAGCACTCTGGTAAGGCAATGTTTTATTGCAGCTCATTAAAGGAAAAAAAAAAGCAACAAAAGGCTTAAGAATCATCACGGATCCTGACTATATGAAGCTAATAAACAGTATGATAAACTATCATTTACATGAATAAGAAAAGGAATGGACATTTCATTTCCTATGCCTTTGTTGCTCCCATTCAGTTGCACTGATGGGGCTATTTGGGGCAGCCCCACAGAGCCTGTTTACAAGAGAACTTTGCAAAACAAAGACAGTCACGGTCAAAACTTTGCTGGTCAATTCAGTATATTTACATGGAAGAGTTGGGAAGAAAACAAGTATTCTGAAATAGCCTCGTGGGATAGTTCACTTGGAAGTGGTAACTAGCAGGGAAGGATCTCATGGCTATCTAGATGTGTGGTGGCCACAGAAAAAGCATCTGGTTTTCCAACAGAGGCTTGATCAAACTTTCTTCATCCAGGCAAAAATACCATTGCACAACTCCCTGAGCAAAATGGCAACTGCCAAAGTGTTCTGCATGCAGGGAACAGCATTGTCCAAGTCTGGCTTCTGAGAAATCAGGCACAAGCTCTTTGCTTTCCATAAATGTGGAAAATGTGCCATGCCAACACTTGAAAATACATTTCAGATGCACATACACCACCAGAGCAGCTCCCAGAAACGATCCCATTTTCCCTCTTTCTTTTAACTAACAGAATGGAATTGCTCCGGATTTACAACGAAGGCACCTAAAAGCACAGTTGAAACCACTGTTTTTAAGAAGACCTTGCTATGCCATAACTTTTCACAGTTCAGTTGCTAAATTACACATTATAAAAATAAGTAAGTGCAATTGAGAGACTGTGTTAATCTCAGAAGTTTAAACACTACTCTGTAATGACTGCTTTATAGTGGCCCATAGTAAAGTGCTTTATGGGGCGTGCAGGAGATTTGTCCGCACGCGTCCGTTAAACACTCCTGGGAATTTTCTCACACAGAGAGACCAGGCCTGGCACAAAACTAAACATGGACAAAACACTGCCTCATTCACACGGCACCAGGAATGCCACCCAGTAAGAAAACACTTTACAACACCTAAGAGAGATAAGAACCACCAGCCAGCATAGCAATAAGATGTTGCTTTTGAAAAAGCAGAATTTCCGAACCTGACAATCCATGCAGATTCTGGAAGCATGACAAAAACACAACTGTCCCCTAGCAAGGGAGTAAGAGCTTAAGCATTGATTATAAAGAGATGATAAAGAAACATGGCTGGTTTGTAGAGTAGTTTACTAAAGCCAGGAGAATTTAGAGCCAAATTAGGTTCTTGCACATAAAAATTCCCTGGAACTTAGGGTGAGTTCACACGTGATTACTCGCCCAGGCAGTCTGCAGCTGACAGGCTGCACCCAATTGCCTTTTCCCTCTGGCCAAACAGGATTCATCCAGCCTGACTCCAATCCCAGGTAAAAAGACTTTTCAATAAATTAAATATGATGGTAACAAAGTTGCAGACATGGTACCAGAGCTGTGTTTTGGTTTTATTTTTTTAATAAAGATGGGGTTCTCAGGGGATCTCAAGGGACAAAACTTGATGCCACGCTAGACAAGTATAAGCATACCCAGCAAGGCACTGCATGAAGATCTTTGTGAGAAAGCATCACCTCCCTCAGCCCTAAAACACTCACAAGCACTGAACTGAATTCTCAATCCTTCAGTGTTACCATTATTAGAGTATCATTCACCCACTTGTCTGCAAACTGCCTTCTTCTCCCACCAACTGCTCCGTCTCACAACAATACCTCATTTCTGGCTCAGAAGACCAACAAAAAGCTCTCCCCTGAGCTTTGGCAGTGTCCCCACGATCACTTGGCAGGAGGCAGCATGACAATGATTTGACAGGCATCCCCCCAAAGGAGACTGCACACATCAGTCACGCTGCTGACACCCTCCACACCCGGAGGAGCTCATCCACACCAGGGGAGGTTTCTAGGTGCAGGCAGCTGCTCTTGATGGACCATCCTAAAGCAGCAGGTTTTCCTGTTTCACTAACAGCAGAACCAAGGAGTGCCTCTTTGCTGTGATGGTGCTGGTGACACTGCCACGCTGGTTTGTGCCAAGTCTGCTTGAGTAAAGCAAAACAGCTTTGCTTTGAGTAGGGACGACTGAAGTCCTATTTCTAGTCCAAGGACAAATCTACTAAAAGGAAACAGCACTGTAAAAACAATTGCAAGTTATCTTTTTATGATGATCTTTTTATGATGTGCAAAAAGTCTTTCCAACAACAAAAAATTATTTCTCTTCTGATTTTGCTTTTTTAAAAGAAACTGAAGAACCACAACATTTTCAGAGGATGAGCTGCTGTTGGGTACCACCAAAACAGCCAACATTTACTGTGCAGAACACAAATCATCTTGATCTCAACACTCTGATTGAATGAATGAACACTGACCCTCATCAACTGTTGTTTAAAGGATGGTCAGGATTAATAGCTTAAATGAAGGAATAAACACAAATCTTCTCTTCTTTTCCTACAAGAGAAAAGCAGGGGTTTGCAAATCTCCATGAAACAATCTTAAATCTCCTGAATGACAGTCACAAGCTCTGGCCAGTGACTCATTTCTGAAGCTCGGCACGCTGGAATGCTCTGACCATGCAGGCATTGGGAAACTGCCTTTGGCTGAAGCTTCTGCCATCTTTAAAGTATGTCCAAGGCTCCTGGCAGTTTAACTCTTCCTGAAGACAATAAATCCCTTGTGAGACAGGAAGGCTGAACAATCACATACTTCAAGACTAGCTCAATCTGTATAGCTCCAAGAACAACTTCCAGTGCAGGTGATAGCAAGCATATGATAAGCAAAGTTCCAGGAGGAACTCTGTTGAAAAAACAGAATTATGGGAAACAGACTGAACTGCTCATTTTATGAACATAGCTCTATTCCAGCACTCAGGCAGTAAAACTGAAATGAACTCCCTCAAAGTTAAAAACACCCAATAGAATTCAATATTCAAGGTAATTATTTTGACTTGACAGTGGGAGAGGACAGGTCACTTGTCCCCACAGAGAATATCTCACCTTGCTGGCATCAAATGGAAACACATCTTTCAGTTAATCTGGGTTTTTTCCCCAAAGCTACATTTTCTGTGCTACAGATTTATAACCCAGGCCAAGCCTGTACCACTCTGGGCTAAATAAAAAACCTAAAGTTCATAAGAAATGTAGCAGCACACGCCCCAACAGCCTCTCTCGTGGTGTCACAGCTCCCCCCACGGGATCAGGCTGCTCAGCCACTTCACACTCCCGGGACTGACCCTCTACCCACATCCTACTTATTAATGCAGGTTCCTCAGGATCTCAGCTGTGACATCTGCTGGATCAATACTTGTCCTATGTGCAGGGATACAGTGAGCCAGGATGGCACCCATGGGATAAAGGCAACTTCTCTCTTTCCAAATTTTTCTTAGGAAAATGCAAGCAAACACCAGTCAGCAATTGAAGGTGTAATCTCCAACATTAGAGAATAATTCCATGACAGATGAACACCAGAATGACAGAGTCTATATTGTCTGGGTGATAAAGGTGACATTTCAACACCAGCTGCCTTCGTCCTTTCTCCCACCCCCCGGGTAAGGACCCACCTACTCTCATCCAACATAATGCAGCTCTGGCACAAAAGCAAAACTGAAAACTCCAGCAGGAACATTAAGGATGTTTTTATTGTCAAACAGTAGCACATCAAAATAAGCAGGCAAATGTCATAGTAACTAACAAAATACAGGGGAATGCCTTGTGAATTCACCGGATTTTAGTTTCTGGCATGTTTAGAAAATGTATTTTTTTATTTGGCTGACAGGAAACCACAAAGCACAACCGTCCTGTAATTGGAGCAATCAGACACATATGGGGACAATAATTATAGGCAAAATAAACTGGTTGCAAACAGATCTGTCTACTGTATTTCTAACCACCTCATACTTTTATTCTTCATTATTTGAGGGTTTGAGCTTTCTTTTTTTTTCCTTATTTTGGCAGTCCCAAGATTTTTCGGTCTTGGTACTGGTAGGGACCAGTTTCTAAATGTTTATTATCTGGGCTGGCAATAGTGGTTTGTTCCACTGAGAGGATAAACAATTCACTTCAACAATGTTTGATGTTACAGAAAAATGACTTATGTTTCTCATAATTACTCAAATTGGGGAAGCAAGTTTTTTCATGAAACAAATTATGAAATTGCTTGTTTGTTTAGTATTAGTCAAGCATACTCTTATTTCAGAGTTATGAAAATTACGCTGTTTTCTTCATTATAGCCAGACAAACCATAAGATACAAAGCTTGAAGTTAACAGCATAAGTACAGCTCTTTGAAGAAAATTAAAAAGCCCCACATCCCCAAAAAACAGTTTAGTTACTTCATAAAAGGCAAGAGCATGGGATTACCCGTTGCCTGTGGAAGAGCACTCCCGTGAAATTCTTCAACAGAACACATGAAAGTTTGAGGAAAACAACAGAAATTTGTGTACCTTTAGGAGCAGGAGAACACAGAAAACATTCTTAAGGTGAGCTGTTCCAATTAAGCATCTTTACTGCAAACAAATGCTGGAAGACAACCTTAGTCCTTGACTAAAATACATCTTCTTGTTATTTATAGTCCCTGAGCCTTTTGCCACCAAGATGGGAAAGGTGCATTGAATATACCTTCAAAAAAGTCCTTCAAATTACATTCTGACAAAATACATCAGACTTAAGTGAACCATCCTCAAGGACAACCTTAGCTGGGTGATGTAATCAGCAATTAAAATTCCAAAGTTGCTAATATGCCTCCAGTAATTGTTTTCTACATTATTTCCAAGTACCTCCCTTCATAACTGAATTTATGCTAAAAAATTGCTGAAACACAACCCTTGGCTTCACAAAGCACAGGCCAGGTGGATTTCATTTGGGAATCCACACTGCTGTAAATGATTTTGTTCTCCCACGCAGCCAAACTAAGAAAAATGTGGACAATAGCAGTAAGTCACACCCACTGAGAACACTGTCTTTTTCTAATCACCCAGTGTCATAAATTTATTGTATAATTCTACATTCACTTTGTCAGTAGAGAAGGTGTTAGAACCACTACATCCTGGTTAAGTGCAGGGTTATTTATCCCATGAGGACACAAGCAGTTATGACAAATGCATTTACTTCAGACAGTATTGGTTATACAGTCAAAGGACACACCAAAAATGACAATACACATCTGTAACTTGGAATGTGTGAGATGTTTCCACCAAGCTCTCACCGCCGATGCTCTTACTGAGAGACGCGATATTGTAGCTTAGGTTTATTAGGATTGTGTTCAATTAGCCAGTCAGCAAGCCAAATCTGTGAACAAAAACACAAAACCCAAATGTTTTCAGCTTTCTGTTGCTTTCTATTAAGTTCATAGGAGAATATTATAAAAGCATTATTATATATAAAAGCATTATTTGAAACCTCTGGTACAGATACTCTCCTACTGTGCTGCAAAATTAAGCCCTTTCAGAAAGAAATGGACATGCAAATGACCTGGTTTTTAAAAATGTTCTGTTAAATCTTCACAGCTTATACTGCTTTTGAACAATGCACAATGACCTTTAGAAGACAACTTGCCCTGGCAATATTTATCTTTCTGAAAGTATAAGATCATTTGAGCCATACTTCAAATAATTCAGCCAGCTCTGTTTTGGAATGCTGCTGCACAATATGCATGAAACTGCTTAATGAAATATTACTGCTGACAACACTTTGAGATCCTTCATCCAGTAATCACTCATTAAGAGTGCCAGCCTTCTGCACTGAAATCACCCTACAGTACCTAAAACGGAAACCCAAACATGGTTACTTTTTGAAATTCATATTTTAAGTTTTCCAGCACGTTGTACTTAAATGAGAATGTGGGAGGAGGAATGCCTTAAGTCCTAATTCCATCTGCCAGTCTGGGCATGGCCTTAGGCAAGTTAACCTTTTGCCTCGATTTCTCCACTTGTAAAGCAGAGTTTTTAACACATCCCTATTTACTTCACAAGGCTGTTGACGACTGGTTTCTGGAATGCTGAGATCAACAAACTTCATACCACACTGTGAAGAGCTGACAGAACAGCAGACAGGGAAGGTAAGCAACACTGCTTTTACTACTACCTATAAAAGGTTTGCAAAGGGAGAGCCAAGCAGAGCACTAGGACAGGTAAAACAACAACAGCACAGTAGTAAGAACCCAAGACAGAAATGGAAAACAAACAAACAAAATATCCCCAAACAAAAAACTCCTTAGGAAAACTACTTTAGAAAAAAAGAAATCCTCAAATCACTTGAACCAAATAAATTTATCCTGTATTACTTAAAGAACTGGTTGAGACAACCTCTGTGCTGACAGCAAGTATTTCTGAGTGCACACTCTGTGCTGACAGCAAGTATTTCTGAGACACTTTCTGATGCCATCTGCAAAAGGGGAGGAAAGAAGAAAAGGATACTGGAAAAAAAAGCATTCCAACAGTCTCCCTGTAAGCCACCTAGCAGAAAACAAACTGAAAAGCAATAGGCAATATCTATTTCTGAAGCAGTATCAAATCAACACTATTTTCCTTCTGTTACAAGGTCACGGACATTATGGACAACAAAGAAGATGCAAACAGAATGTTTTTAGCAAAGCTACTGACACTGCTTCATACAGCTTTCTTACAAGCAAGGAAGGAAAGCATTGTCTTGATGAAGTTACTGTTAGAGACTTCATAATTGACTAGAAAATTGTGCTAAGAATGCAGATTAATTGGAAGCCAAAACAATGAGTTAGAAAGATGGGACGTGCAACAGAAAAAATTCAGTATTCAGTATAGTAAAGAGAAGACTGAAGGGAAAGAAAATGCGAATATGCAATAGGTTGCTGCAAAAAAAAATATTACTTTGTCTCCAATGTCTTTTGGGGATAGTAAAAGGGGAAAAAAAGGTAATAGGCTTAAAATTGGAGCCAGGAGATTTAGGCTATCTTTAAGTGAAAGCTTTTAACAAGTATAATTAAGCACTGAAACAGATTGCCTGGGGAGACTGTAGATTCTCCATCATTTGGAGTGCTAAACCACAGGCCAGACACACATTTGTTAGGAATAGATACAACTGGTTTGGCCTTTGGGCAAAGGAATGGACTTCATCTCTGTTTTCTAGATTTCTATGGTAACAGTGCCAGATATACAGACAAAGTAAACAAGTTACAAAGCTGGAACAATCAAAGTACATTAAACATGGCTTCATGTATATCACATAGTTCATAGGAACATCCCAAGTGATTATTAAGGCTTTTTTTTTCTGAAAAGTATCCTTTAGAAAAATGCAATGTTGATTATAAATGTAGCAATGATGTAAAACCCACAACTGCCAGCAACTTGCACAGATTAATTGCATGCTTAAATAAATACTGGTGTGAATGACTGGAACTTTAAGAACACAAAGATACATTAACCACGTTTTTCCAGATGTAAGAAAACTGATTTTATTTATGGACTTAAAACACACCCTTGTGTCATCTCTAACAAGCAAATCAACTTCTTGAAACCAAATGTTAGAGGAGCTCCTTAGCTGACAGCTAAAACAGCACAGCTCTTCACCAACAGAGTCGTTCTGCTACAAACAGGGACTTTGCTAACAGCAAGTGACTGCATCCCAGAGCTGCCAGCAGTGCTGGACACTGCACATACCATGGGGTCTGCTGGCTTCTCTTTGCACAGGGCAGTGAGCGCTGCCAGCAGCGTGGGCTTCACATACAGGTTCAGGTAATCCCGAGCTCTTTGTCCAGTGGGAACTGGCTCCAAGATTGCTGCAAGGAGGAACCACAGGTGTTAGAAAGCAGCCTCTAGAGTGATTAAACCCAACATTCTTTCAAAGGTTGTTTATATGTGAGCTGCTCTTTTCCTTAGTAAGTTAATAATACATCATGGGATTTATAGCTTCTCCCACAACAAACTGCAAAGAAACTCCCTAAACTTCTTTACTATGTCCCTGAGGTCATTTTACTAATTACAGTCTATTATGAAAAGGGAGGAAGTCAGATCATCTGGGGAAAGCCTGAATCCTTGAAGATGCATTTAGGGCACAAGAGAAACAGTATATCCCATGTTTAGCACTTTCTTCTTCCAGTGTGAAGCTGGTTTCTGAAGACCCTAAAAATCTCACCTTTAGTCTTGCTCTGTTTGTCAGGGTGAGAAGAGACATGGTTTACACAATGGGTAAGATTTTTTAGGAACTGCAACATCTTTTATTGAACTCACTGATACAGCTGACAAAAAGTACCAGTAGACACCTTTTTCTAGCAGTTTCACTTGCATCTTTCTGTCAAAGAGCAAATCCTGTTACATTACAAACCAGAGATCCTCTTGCAGCCTTTCAGGTTCTAAGGCCCTTTTCTCTGGCACTTAACTTTGGAATTGCACTGTCATGTGAGCATCCAGCTGCTTTTGAATAGTAATTACTCAGCCTGAACCCAAGAAAAGACTCAGTCTTCTCAAGTCAACCAAGGCTGACTGTGCCAGAAACACTTGCTGGAGTGTAATAGCTTCCTATTTCTTCTCATTAACTAGCTTTGACTGCTCCAGTTCCCAGAGCAGAGTTTGAAAAGTGGAAGCAATCTCTGTAAATACACTGGCTCCTCAAACAGATTTTTGGTAAGCCTTTCATAGCAGAAAATGTCAGCTTATACATAAAGAGACCCACAATCCTGTAAAGCAAACAAACCCAACCTCTCCTAAATCAGTTGTATCTGGAGTCAGGGCAGGACAGGGAAGAACTCCATCCTCCCCAGGACTGGCAGTGAACCAACTGTACCATTTTACCTTCTGGAAATATGAATCGAATTTCCTTCTCTGCTGAGGAGATGCTGAGACTGCCGTGGAGCCCATTCCTCAGCTCATCAGTCCCATAGAGTGCTCTTAAGCTGAAAACAAGAGAAATAACTGCTTGGAGGGCAACTGCAAATCCCTTCCAAGTCTCTGCAGCCTGAGAGGACAGAAAAGCAATAGATATGGACTAATTAACAAGACATTGGCTTGTTTTTGTTTTAAACGTAAGAAGTACCTACATAAAACTTAATGTTCATCACTCAATGTTCCCCACAAAATAGGTGAACTTTGCATACTAAAAAACAACGGTGAAAAGCTGCTGCACAAAACTGAAGAGGTAAGAAGCCTCTGTCTGTATAAACAAATTAAAAAAAAAAAAAAAAGGAGGAATTCTGGTGTCAGTCAAAAGAATGACAAAATCCTACTGACTTGCCCAAGGCCAGTCAGTGAGTTACCTGTGAGGGTGAGTTATCCTAGCTCTTAGGCTGTTGGATGGTCCCAGCAATTCCTTCCAGTATGAGACTGCACAATTTCTAGCAAGAACCATAGCAACTATAGGACCAGAACTCATATAGGCTGTTAAATTAGGAAAAAACAATTTTCCAAATTGTTCTGCGTAGAAGTTGCTACATTGCTCTGGGCTTAACTGGAGCTTCCGTTTCTATAAAGTGTAGAAGACAAAAAAAATAATTAAAATTGCTTGCTACATTGAAACAGGCTAAAGCATTAAAGGCAGGATAGAGTCCTCTCCTGCAGTCATATCTTCAAGTGGAGAACACAGAGTAACTTCTGAAATTCCTCTGATTCACCCAGATACGATCCTCTTATAGATAGAGAGTAACAAAGAGCTAAAGTTTTCCAAGTTAATTAAGGAAACAGCCCATTTGAGTAAGATGTGATTTTAGCCCAGGCAAACTACAGCAATTTCTAACTGCCAGATGACAAAGCACTGTTCAGAAAAAGTGAAGAGCATTACAAGGGCAGGATTTTATTACTCAGCTGCTACAACATAATGTTCTACTTTTAAACAAGTTTCTCTCCAGCCCACACTGTTAATTACGCAATTGTTCTATTTTTCATTCAGTGCTTTGTGACTCTCCCAATAGCTGCCTAGCCTGCAGGTGGCCAGGATCAGGACAACTTTGGGAAGTTATCAGAAACCACAGCCAGAAAAAATTTTTAAAGAGCATTTTTCGAGCTCAAACTTGTATAACACGAGAGTTCCATATACTCAGAGTCCTAATAACTTTGCTGTCAAAAGTCACTGCAGACATCAGAAGACTCTACTACCATATTGCAATTAAATAAATAAATAATCTATTTTGTCTCATCTTCTCATACGTATTGAATCAATAGAAACATGGAGTGGTTCACATTGAAAGGTGTCTTAAAAATCACCTCGTTTCAAACCCCCTACCACAGACTGGGACACCTTCCACTAGACCAGGTTGCTCTAACCCCAAACCTGGCCTTGAACACTTCCAGGGATGGGGCAGCCACAGCTGCTCTGGGCAACCTGTGCCAGGGCCTCACCACCCTCATGGTGAAGAATTTCTTCCCATATCCCATCTAAGCCTGCCCTCTGGCAGTAGGAAGCCATTCATTCTCCCTTGTCCTGCAACTCCATGGCCTTGTCCAAAGTCCCTCTGCAGTTCTCTGGAGCCCCTTTAGGCACTGGAAGGGGCTCTCAAGTCTCCCTGGTGCCTCTTCTACAGGATGAACAAGCGCAGCTCTCCCAGCCTGCCTCCGGAGCAGGGGGGCTCCAGCCCAGGGAGCATCTTCATGACCTCTTCTGGAGTAGCTCCAAGAGATTCATAAATTAATAAATACAAATAATAAATACAAATAAAGAAAACAACCAGAAAGGTTAGGGAGGAAGTGAAAAAAACAAAACAAAACAAGACATTGCGGGAAGGAGGGGGAGGGGGCCCCTGCCGCCCACAGGCGCGAGGGCGCAGCGCCCCCCAGCGGCCGCCCGGCCGGTACATTTAAATATTCATAACCTCATTTCAATATTCATAAGTCTATTTACTGTAAAAACAATGGAAACAAAAAATTAGTTAGGCTGCAACTGGCCAGGTATCGAATTCAATTAATTATCTAATATCCACTTGTACACTGCACAAAATCTTGTGAGATCTGAATGACACACTCTCCAAAGAGTTGCCTTGTAAAGTTCACACATCTGCTCCATACATTTGCTAAATCTCAGTTTATTAATAAAGTCTGTGTTTTCCTGTGGTCAGCAAATAGTTGGTCTGCTCTGTCCCATCCCATGCACCAAAAGGCACCTCCTTACAGAATTTGGCAGCCATGTTTAACGACATGAAGAACATGAATCGATTTTTGGACACACAAGCTTTCAGTTACTGGTTTGATTGCTAGAAGATAAACATTTTCCTGACTTATAAACTACAGCTATTTTCTCTGGAGTACATCGTATTACCTGAATGATGTGGAATCCTGATCGGAGAATGAGGTCCTCTATTTCTTCTTCTTTACCAATGACATCAGGTTTGATGATAGCCAGAGTTCTTTCCACACAAATCTGAGGTTCAGGCATTAAGACCTCCATCCTGGCTGCTAAACTAGAATTCACTTGTCCCTTTCGTACTGCAATGACACCAGTACATGACATTTGGAATTTGTCTACTGCACAGTCACCTACAGTGACACTCACCATGTACCCCAGGAACAGAGAGGGTCACACCCACCTCACAAAATCAATGAGATGTTCCCTGCACTTGTTTGCACTCTGTAGTTCATATTCCCATTTTCAGTGCAGTGGCATTTTGTGGAAAATAAGATCAAAATTTAATGTTGTTATTCACTAAGTTGGACAATGTATGAGGAGAGAGAGGCATTATCATCCATCCACAAGTGCACAGGTTCCCTGTGCTCCCACACCCTCCATCCACCATGGGCTCCTTCAAACCCCAAACCTGTACCCTCACATGGGGACTGTGGGTGGGACTCATGACGTGGAGTTGGTCCACCGTAAGCCTCGGGGTAATTTCTCAGTGGTTATTTAATTCCTGTATTTATGGGCTCCAGACAACGTGCCAGTTTTCTGACTGAGCAGATGCACTGGCAAGCTGAGAGCACAGAATTGTGTTGTGAGTGGTGGAACTAGTGAGGGGGTTTCTGACAGACCTGTGTCCACTTGTAACCTTTTCAACATGGAATAGTTTGGGTCAGGAGGGATTCTAAAGACCATCCATCCAGTTCCACCCTGCTATGGGCAGAGACACCTTCCACCATCACAGGTTGCTCCAAGCCTCATCCAACCCGGCCTTCAACACTTCGAGGATGCAGCAGCCACAGCCTCACTGGACAACTTGTGCCAGGGCCTCATCACCCTCACAGCCAAAAATTTCTTCCCATAGCGTCCCATCTAACCCTGCCCTCTGTCAGTGGGAAGCCATTCCCCCTTTTCCTGCCTCTCCCTGTCCTTGTCTCAAGTCCCTCTCCATCTCTTTTGGAGCTCCTTTAGGCACTGGGAGGGGGTCGAAGGTCTCCATGGAACCTTCTCTTCTCTAGGCTAAACACTCTCAGCTCTCTGAAGCTTTTAGAAAGAATTGCGAGCGCAGGANGAGGCGGAGCGGGCCTCACGGCCCGGGACCGCCGCGGGCTCCGCGCACCCAACGGGGGACCGTGGCTGCCCTGGGATGGGCTCCGCATGTGGTGCGGGAGGAAAGGGAGGAGCGGCGTGATCTCCGGGGCTCAGCTCAAAAATCTCATTCCTCCCTGACAATAAAAGCTTTATGTCGGTTTCACCTCAAGCTCAGAACTGCTGAGGGAGCCACGCGCTCACAGCAAACGCTCATGAAGCGACGTAGCGCGATTTATTGG
>VXBC01013226.1:0-17451 GCA_013399945.1 Ploceus nigricollis
TTATTATTATTGCTATCAAAATGGTTCTGAAGCAAGTAATTAACTTGAGTAAGTGAAATAACTCTGAATTTTCATATGTCAATATCCACAACCATGGTCTGATAAATAAGGAGCAAGATAGTGTAGAATTGAAGGAAATTTCACCAGGTCAAAGTAGACAGTTGCATGTACTTATGTGAAGCAACTGTGCTGAAACCTTGACCCCCTTAGTCTTCCTGATGTGTAGGAAAAACTTATACCAACTTTATGGTGTTCCTGATTTTGTTCTTAGAAGCAACCTTGAGGAAAATAGGACCAATCAGTACAGGGGAAGTAGTTACAAAATGTTTATTTAAGGCAATTGAGTGTAGGAAATGTAATATACAGGATAGTATAGACAATATATTTTTTGTACACATAACACACAAAGCATATACATTTAGGATTATAAAAGCACAGAATCATTTAGGCTGGAAAAGATCTACAAGATTGTTGATTACCACTAATTTAGCACTTCCATGGCTTCTAACATATCAATAACCCTTGTGTCTGCTGCTGCATGGCTCTCTATTCCCTACCTCCATGGAGACAGCAGAATGAAGGACCCCACTGGCACAATGTCTCTCAGACACTGGAAGGGTGCTGCCTAGTTTATCTGTATTAAGTCTGGTTTCATGCCTTTCCCCTTCAGACCTAGTTTAAAGCTCTCTCCATGAACCCTCCTAATGCCTGAGAAAAATCCTTTTCCCCTTTTGAGACAGGTGACCCCCATTTGTCATCAGCAGGCCCGGTGTCATGTAAACTGTAAACATGATCAAAAACCCGCAAAATTCTGCTGGTGACGCCAAGCTCAGAGTCAAGTATTGATCTGCTGGATCTCCCTCTCTTCCCTCCTTGTTTCCTGCGACTGGGAGAATAGAGGAGAAGCCCACTTGTACTCCTGATTCCTTAACCTGTCATCATAAAGCCCTGATGTCTGTCTTTGATTGCTCTTGGACTTCTTATTGCCACTTTGCTGCCCACCTGAAAAATCCATAATGGCTGAGGGCCTTTCCAGGATAGGAACCTTTCCATTCACAGATGGGTCTCAGGAATGCACCAGACTTCGGTAGGAAGTGGGTCTGGTCTACATATTGGGCCTTCTTCTCCTTTCAGATGGGAGTTTAAAACATGCTCTACAATTCTAGGTTCTCTCTCATAATAATGATCTTACAAAACTTACAGCTTTCACTTAAATAATTTTGCATTTTTAGTGTCAAAGAAAGCATTCTTATTGATAACAATAGTTAATGACAATGTCATGTCTGTCCTGATCTCTGAGGGAGTGAATGACGCTAAATATTTGTTATACAAATTAATTTAAATGGTTTGCAAAGATTTTGCGGGAAAAAAATATGCTCCATACTATGTTTTGTTAATCTTGATTGAATGAATTAGTGTAAGCACTTTGTCGTGATATACAGGGTGTAACTGTGTCAAAGTGGCCTAGTGGTGGCCTGCAACTGGTACTGAAGTGGAGAATAACCTTGGTTTTTCATAAAGGAGAAGATCAACAGCTTGAACTGGGGAAGGATGTGACTGCTTTGACTGTGTATGCTCCCAGCCTGTGCTGGGGGTCCTGGGCTGGGGGGAAGTGACCATGCATAGCACAAGAAGTCATTCCAGCAGTAACTGGAACCAGAGCCAGCTGTCCCAGCCTCAGCAGCCCTGGTCACATAATCAAATAATATCCTCAGACCCTCCTGCTTCTCCCCTGCTCTTTAACCACTGGAGTGGCATTTTTTGCAAAGAGGGGCTGAGACTCCTGAGCAAGGAACGTAGACCTGGCAGCATTGACATGAAGGGCTGGGATGGTGATTGGTGGGATGAGATGTACTAAGACCGTGGTCAGGAGCTGGCACTGACAGGCGAGTTCGTTCTTTAGAAGCTAGGAAATAATGCATGAGAACAGTGTTAAATGGACATAGCTGAGATTACAAATGCGTTTACCTGAAACTTAGCTTGTGCCAGAATTAGACATATTTTTCAGAGTGAATTTTGTGCAGTTCTTTATAGACATTGAAACTCTCTTTAGTGACATAACTGAGTACCAATTTAACAGGTGGCCTCTGCCTTTTTCTGTGAAAAGGATGAACAATTCTTTCTTATTGTGTTATTCAGATTTTTCTGAAACTCACAATATTTTTTCCACATTATGTAAGAGATCCTTTTTCACTCTTGTTGTGAATACCAGGCTTCTGTAACTGCAAAGATGTCTCAATTTACAACACTTATTGCCAATCCTGAGATCAGTGTAGCAGACAGTTCAAAGCTATATCTCCATGACAGGACCTCCTGCCTGTCTTAGGAAATACACTTTGAAGAGGAAAAAAAGAAGTTGCCTAAGTATTTTGGACCAAAATATTAGGTATATTGCTATTTTCCCTAATAATAAAGAATCAAAATTGCTTAAAATGTTAGAGAAAAACAATTCTTGAAATGCCAGTGTTTTTATGAAATCATAAATTTTAAATGGCTGTAAAATAGCTCATCCATCACAAAACCCAGGGATTATAATGACATTATAAATGTTCTAGACTGTTCAAATCACCAATTCTTTCTGAAAACCATCTCAGTTTACATGGTGCAGTTTGAAGGCTCTGAGAAATGTGGCTTATAAAAAGAGAACAGTTGTGATGGTATTCTAGCAGAGTCAGCTATGTCACCTACAGAGGTCCAGGTAAAGCTGTATTTTGTGGTGTGCAAGTTAGGCCAACCTTTCTACATTGACTGTCCAATTTAAGTGTCTTGTATTGTGAGGGACAGTACTTTTTTACCTTCATGTTCAGTTAGTTGTTTCTCAGTGCAATTCTAAGGAGTAGGTCTTAAGGGGAGGTTTGAAAGGGTTCCTATAATTTGTTAGCCAGCACGAAGCAGATGTGAAGCAGAATGCTACTGGCTAATTCTTTGTGTCCACAGGCTTTACTGATAAATTTACAAAATCAAACAGTACCACTGTCCATGTGTTCCTTATGGCAATAGTGTCACACCTGCAGTCTGCCAAGGGACCAATCTGAAGAGATTCAGGAAAGCTTGTGATCTCTGGGGTTGTTTTTCCCCTACTCAGAACACAGGCATGAGAGAGGTGACCTGCACTGAAGCTGGGGTTCTGTCTGCACCTTCCCCAAACACTTGAAGGTCTTAAAAGCCCTACAAATCTTTACAAATCTCTCAAACTCTAGGGATTCAGCAAGAGACAATCTCTACATGGAAGAAGAGAATTCATTCAAGGAAATCAAGGTGCATGATAGTTCTAAATATTACCCTAATTTGTTCTAATTATAAAGTAGGACATAGTAGATTCTCCAATGACGGTGAACAGTTCAGGCATACACGCATACCATGCTCCCCGCACTTTTCAGAGCACCCTGTGAGAGGTGTGTGTTTGCACAAATGGTGGCTGACATCTAATGTGGGTGGAATCTGTGGTGGGAAAGCCAAATGTGTTTGTGTTTTGTCAGTTCTTAAATTTAAAACTTAAATGTTTGCTTTCACTCTTATTAAAACATGATAGCTAGTTAGTTTTTATTATCAAAGAAACTCATATGCATAGAAAGATAGAAACCTTTAGGTTGGAAGAGATCTTTGGGATAGTCCTACTGTTAACTTAAGAATGACAATTTCACCACTAAACCAGTGCCACGTCCATGCCTTTTAAATACCTCCAGGAGTGGTGAATCAACTAGTTCCCTGGGCAGCCTGTTCCTCTTCTGGTGTTTGATAACCCTTTCAGTGAAGAATTTTTTTCCTTATATCCAGTCTAAATTTCCCCTGCCATACCATGAGGCCATTTCCTCTCCTTTCTCTTGCTTGTTACTTTGGAGAAGAGTCCCACACCCACGTGGCTACAACTCCTCTCAGGTAGTTGTAGAAGGCCATAAGGTCCCCCCTGAGCCTCCTTTCCTCCAGGCTAAACATGCCCAGCTCTCTCAGTCACTCCTCATAGGACTTGTGCTCCAGACTCTCCACCAGCTTTGTTACCCTTCTCTGGAATTGCTCCAGCACTTCCATGTCTGTCTTGTAGTAAGGGCCCAAAATCAAACCCAGTATTTAAAGTGCAGCCTCACCAGTGCTGAGTACCAGAGGATGTTTGCTGCCTGGTCCTGCTGGCCACACTAGTGCTGATACCAGCCAGGATGTGACTGGCCTTCTTAGTCACCCAGGCATGCTGCCAGCTCGTATTCAGCCAGCTGTTCACCAACCCCCTAACAAAACATATGGATAGACTCGAGCAATCTTAAAACATTAAATATCCCTGTGTAGTTGATTGAAAGCTGCAGAACGCAGGCTGTCTGAGCAGAAATGTGTGCTTGCAGGACCAGGTGAAAATACACTATTCTTTGTCACTAAGCACACTGAAAACATAAATATATAACCTTGTGGCTGTGTTGTGGTCATTTACAAACTTGTGAAGAACTGCCCTTTTTTGTGATCATGTCTGATCACATTTTTTGTGATATCTTCATGTCTGTAACAGCTTCCAGGTCCTACTTGTTTATTGCAGATTCAAAACCAATATGGTAGACATCCAGTTTAGTTTTTGATGGAGAATTAGATCTATTTGAAAACAATATGCTTGTCACAAGTTAGAAACATTATGATAGCTCATGGTGTGAGAAGCAGAAAGCACATTTCCTTAGTGCTCCTGCAAGAACAGTGCGTGTCTTACATGAGCAGAGATGCCAAGGAAGTGGGATTCCATCTGAGAGCTCTCACCTTTAAATTCAGAGAGAAAAGGGACCTGATTTCAATCCTGCTTGTGCCAGTTTCATACATCTTCAACAACTTTGGCTTCAAAGTTACACTGAGCTAAATTAAAACAGAACGAGGTCATTGTTTCTAAAATTTATTTCATTCAGGTTAGAGAGTTCCTGAAAGTCTAACTTCTCTGGAACAAATTATACTAGAAGGCAAAATTTCAGGACTGAACTGCAGCAGTTGAATGAAAAGACTTGAATTTTCACACAGTTTCAGTATTGAAATATCTTACAATTCAAAGTACAAATTTTAAATGATTAAAAGAAGAATGATTCGTTATTTATAATGCTGAAATATTTGACATGTTTTATTAAAGCAGATTTCAGAGAGTGAAAAATTTTCCTTTTATTATTTCACTTAATACTGCAGTTTAGGAGATTGCATTTTGTTTTTGTAATTAAATAATTTTTCTTTTAATAGACACCTCTACCTCTTATGTAAGATAAATGTAACTTAAATATATAAAGATTTTGACTGGAAATTTGGAACTCTATTATTCCAATTTTTACGCTTACGCCTATGAACTGCCTCTATTTTATGTGCAAATATAAGAAATATTGGGAGATAAGAAATATTACACTTTTTTCTGTCTATTTTTAAGCAATAAAAAGTCACTGCTTTGAAAGTAATTCTTACAACATTGTCTAAGAAGTACCTAACTACTTTAAAATGTTAGTATTGCCTATGATATTTTTTATAGAAAAATATTTTTCACAGATGTATAGATGAGAATTGAACTAGAATGTTTAAAGTTACAGAAATTTCTAATTGTAGAGAATATTAAAAAAAAGTTTTGCTAAACCTTGTCCTACTTACACACTTCTATGTTCCTCAGAAGATATGAAAAGGGTGTGATCTTTTGCAACATTTAGAGGACTCTACTGTGACATATTTTAAATTTGCAGTAATTTAAAATATTGGTGTAAGACAATAACTTTTCTCATTTAAAAAGCCCTGCTTTTTCCCTATTCTTGGCTGCATATTCACATCCTTATTATCACTCCTGCTGGCAGAAGCATTGAGGCAGGTACACACTGCATCACACCAGGAAACTTTTGTGGGATAACTCTAACTAGGCAAAAAGATGGCAAATATTAACATTAGAAGCTTCCTTATAAAATGATGATTGTCCTCTAAGATATTAAAATATATGCTGAAAAATGTGCGTAACTTATGCATTCTCAGAATCTGAGGATAGACAGGGATTTCCTGAAGTCAGGAAAAATAAATATTTTCATATAATAATCAGAGTATACAGAATGTTTTATCATAGGTAAATGAACATGAATAATTTCCTAGCACTTAAATTGAAACAAAAATGTCTAATATTCAATTTTATTGATTAAAACCTTGCCTAAATTGCAATCTGAACCTTCTGTATACAAATGTACAGAAATAATTAAAACTGTAATTCTTTCATCATACTTCCTTTTACTCTGTGGATTTGCTGGAACTATGGCTATAGGGGAAATGTGGCAAAAGATTAATAATCTTCTGAGATGATACAACACAAGAACTATGAGTTATCACTAAAGTATTTTAGTGTATTTGTTGTAGTTGTCTATGATTTAAGGTGAGATTAAGTTTATTATTAACAAAACAGCATTGTTTTTAATATTTTTAACTTATGGATCACTGGAACCTAGCTTTAGTTTACCTTTTTAACACTAACTGCAAGATGCAGTTTCCTCTGGAATTTGTGAAAATTTTCTGTTCTGAAGGTAAAGATTGTTCTTTTTCAGTTGAAACTGTAGACCACCGAATTATATGAGTGACCAATGTTATAAGTATCATCAAAACATTTTTGCTTTCTCTGCACCCTTTTTTTATCTTTTCCAAATTTAAAGAGAAAACAAAAGAAACTTGAATTATCATTCCAAGATAATTTTTTCACTATCCTTTACTATCTTGGCAGGAGGAATATCTGTTGAATAAAATCAATAAATATCCATTAACTTTTTAATAGTGATGAAAGAAATGTTTGTACAAACACGACTGGAAAGGGTGTCATCCTATGAAATGCAAGGCTTCCAGTGTAGGTAATTCTTATCTTATTCAACCTGCTCCACTTATTTCAAACTACAATTACGGTTTAACTAACTTGGAAATTCTTACTTGATAACCAAATCTTGCATCAGGGCTAAGTGCTAATAATTAATACAGATTTGGCACAGATAAGACAAAAGTAAGACCTGCTGGTAAAAAACATTTGTGTAAAACAAATTTTGTGTAAAACATTTCAGTTCTTTACAATGCCATATTAGAACAAAAACCATAATGGAGTTTTTCTTTTGAAATTTTCTTAATATTTATGTAAATACTGTGATTTTTTAGTCTTTTTTACAGAGGAGTCCCAGCAAACAGAAATAATGACAACACAAAAAGAAAAAAAACTCACATGTACTTTCTCCAGAATACATGAAGTGTGTGTTTTTCAAATTATAATTTTCTTCATACTTTGATGAAATCATTATTCTTCTACTAAAACAAAACAAATCTATCTGTCACAGATTAGACTCAGTGTCCTTTTAGATTATGTTAGTACTTTCCAATGGTATATTTAAATTGATTTTGCAGGTAATTTTGTTACTTCTTGAGCTAACTATCAGAAACTAAATGAGTCACTGTCAAATAAATTTAATTAATGAAAAAAAAGATTATTTAGTTGGTAGTATTTTATCAATTGTATGGTTTGAGTTAGTTTTTTTTCCATTTTCTGTAAAAACATGTCTTTCTTGTTCTGTTTTTATTTTTGTGTGTCTTTCATTAGGGATAGGATAATCAGTATGGCAGAAACAGAGAAACCAAAGTGAAGGGGAAATAAGCAGAAGGGAATGTACATATGTCATTCACGTGAGAACTGTTCCTAAGATGTCCTGTCCTTTAGCCCTGTTGTCCCAAGCTCCCCAAAATGTGTCATTCAAGACCTGGAGTTATTCACAGAAACTGCTTGAGATTAAACTGAATATTGTTGAGGGTGAGACCTGGAAGCATATGCTTGTCAGAGGAAAGCATGTTCTTTCCATCTTCTCACAGTTCTCACTCCATCCAAGTCTCATCCATTGCAATTTGCAATCTGGGCACCAGGAAGAAATATTTGATATGAAGAGTCTGGGAAAAGTGGCACCAATTTCTGTGTCCTTTTCTGTCTGGCTGTAATTTCAGCTGCAGCTGTTCAGGAGCTCCTGTATAACAGTGAAGCTGGTCCTGGGAGGAAGGCACTGGCACAAGTGTGAGGGGTGAGACAGACATTTTGGGCAGTCACAAGGACAGTCCTACAGAAACCCTTCCCAGTCAGAGCCTCAGCAGGTGCTGAATGATGAGTGCCTCAAAAATCAGGCCATCTGTCTAGGAATCTGATTATTGATTTAGGAATGCAATTTCACCCTATTTCTAGCTAAATTGAAAATTCTAGCTAACTTTTTCCAATAATAATATTCTCTTAAAAGAATATTTAAAACCCTATAAATGTGTTTTAAAGTTTTTGGAGTCTGTCAGTAATATCAAAAAAATATTAATGCATTTCTCCTGTGATGGTCCACTGATGATGAAATCCTTATTTTAGGGGGAAGATAGAAAAAAAAAAGCAATGTAATGATAATGACATTTATGATAATTAAGAAAATATTAATAAACTGTTTGAAGAGGATTGGGTCATTGCAGTCTATCAAATTAGCGCTCAGTGCTTTTGTTATAAAGTTGTGTTGAGAAATTTATTTTGCCTTGGAATACAAAGTATCTACATCTCTCTTAAGAGAGATGTTTTATGCTAACATATATAATAATACTTTTACCTTTTCTACTGAAGTAGTCTTATTTTTCATGGAAAGGGTAGGGACTATTGCACAAAGAAAACAAGAATGTTTAGCCCCCATTGCTTTTTCATGGCTGTAAATCATAACTTTTATTGCCATAAAGTACATGGCTTTGAAATGTGAAAGGATTAAAAAAAATTAATTTCTAATTTGCTTCAGAAAATATTTCACACAAAATAGATCATGCTTTTCTGCTAAAATAGTGACATCCTATAATATTCAGCTGTATTGAGGACATACAGGTCTGCAGAGTTTTGGTCCTAACTAGTACTGAACCTGGTTGGGCATTGTCACATGTTTACAGAACCATTACATATTAAAAGAGAAAGGGGAAAATGGAGACATATCTCTCAGAAATGTCACTGAGTTACCCCAACAAGATTGCCATTACTTACACTGCAGCCTGATCCCTCTTCGTACAACCCATATTAGTCTTTACATTACTCAGTGGTTCTTCTTCCCTTTCTGAAATTGGGGAAAAAACTGAAATTTCAATTTTTCTCTTCTATAGTTTTTTTCAACGTTCATTCTTTTTTGAAGCCATGTAGTTTAGGCAATGATTTGTTTGATCATGCTGCAGCACTTAACAGTCTTTCAGACTTGAAGATTCTTTTAAAAGAGTTTATTTCAGTTAACATTTAACTTGCTATATTGTCAAAAGTGCTGTGGAAGTCAGGTACATCTGATTTCTCCATTTCATCTCACTGATTAAGTAAGTTGTTTCCAAGGAATGTTTGAGTAGCATTTATGAGCGTAGAGAAGTAGATTGTAAAAGAAGTGTGTGGTATTGGAGCTTCTGGTTTATGTCTCATCTGTTTCAATAGAAAAGTGAACCTAATAGCCTGTATTCATAGAACACTATATTCTGTGTTAAGATATTATTTTGAAATGTGTAAAGGCAGATGAATTGAATGAATATGTGCATAAAAAACACCTGTGTCACACACTGTGGTTTAGATCCAATTGAAGGCACCAATTCTTATGAAAATGTACTCAGATCGATGGTATTCTAGAGAAATATTCTGTAAGAAATAGTTCCTGTGTTTATACTTCCTGCCTTTCTGAACATTTACATTATGAATATCTTTTAGGTTCCTAGTTATATAATCTGTTTACTTAGAAAATGTAAATATATGGGCATTAGTTATATAATCTAAATAGAATCAAGTAAAAGTTTTCATCACAAACCTCCATGACTATTTACTGTTTTTCCTATTTATAGGCCATTTTCTGTATACATCTATAACATCGAGAGGCTGAGCTTGTGATGCACTATGAAAGATGTTTAGATTCTACATTTCTTACTACTCCTAGGAAGTGAATGTATGCAGTACGTTTCATTGGATTTTATAATTTTTAATAATTTTACCATTTCTGCAACTTATTGTTTGGTTTTAATTTTTTTTCTAAGTTTAGTTCTAAAAATCTGTTCATACTGAAAGTTTCTAAAAGATGAGTTCCTTTGAAAAGTCTTCATGTTCTGTTTTAATCACACAATTTTAACAAACCTTTAAAAATAATATTACAAAGCCACCATTTTTTAGAGCTAAACTATTGATGTGTTGAAGAAATTGAATTTGTTCTTGAAAGCTTCTTACTGAGGAAGGTCATCAGAATTAGGCTTGAACTTCAGACTAATATCCCAGCACAATCTAAAGGGCTGCTTTTTTTTTTCTTCAGTGTACAAACTATATTTATGAGGCTGAAAGTTCCTGGTTTTCTGACATACGTAATCCATTGCCTCAAGTCAACCACTGTGAACCTTTACAAAAGCCAAGGCAGGTCAGTAGTTGAAATCTTCATAGATGTAATTCAGTATAGCCAGAGGTAGCGGAAGAAGGTTTTCTGCTATTTGCTTTGTGTGTGTAGTACTGCAAGAAAAAATTAGTATCTTCAAACCCATGAATTTCATTGTAAATGTATTAAGTTTTCATGGAAACTCAGGCCACTAGAGTGGGTGAACCAATTTAAAGACCTCATAAAAAGCAGAGACATCACCAAGTGCTAGTGTCCAGCTTCAAGAGACTGAGAACGCAAGGTTTTATCTTGAAGTGCGGCTCAATGAGGTGAAGCTGTGGTGAGCCAGAAGCTCATTGTCATCTGGAATGAAAGCATCCTCTCATCCTCATGCTATCCCATGATTGTTGATCTGGACCAAATCCATAATTTACCTGACTTTTAGTGGGCCATTTTAGGTGACTGCACTGGTATGAAACTAAGCTACTACAAAAAATGAACACAGTCCTTTCACCTTAATAAGCTGAAGAATTATTATGGCATATCACACATTCACCAGAACTGGCACAAAAGAGCACAGTCACACTGCTGGGAGCAGTATGGAGAAGAGTGAGAGCCATGCCCAGTGACAAAGAGCTGTTAGATAACTCAGCTGCCTAATGGACCACATTTTCACTAAGCAGTAAATAATAGTATGACTTTCAAGCAACACTGGCAACATCATAGGCAAAATTGCAAATTATAAAGGGTGAAGTGACAGCTTGAGAGGTGGCAGAGCAGGTGAGAGGCTCTTGGTATTCCTATTTTCCTAAAATTGAAACCACATATCTTATCTAAAGATAGGTCTGCACTGCAGCCCAAAGCATGACTGCGACTCATCTTGGCAGATGCAAACTAGTTTTGAGGGCAGTAGTTAAAGTGCTGATAGCTGGAGCTGCAGAGTGTGACTGCTGAGACCCTGGGTAAATATTCACGTGATGAGTGTGTGCTGAGCTGCTATGTCCATGTCCTTGTTACTACAGAGGCTCTGCTGGTGTACAGATACCCTGTGAGATAAGCAGCTTTTCAACCCTCTTGGAAGAAGATGACTTCTCTAAGTAGTAAGCTTGTGCAAATAAGAATCCTTTATGGCACCTGTGTAAGATGAGAACAAGCATCTAGGAAAGTGCCAATCCTTCGTGTTACTGCTGTAGGTTATGTTCACAAAATATATGGTTGTGGCAAACTTTGTGCCATGAAAATATATTATCTACTTAATGTTGTTGCCTTTTTTACTAATAGTTTTCTGTAAGAAAGGAAAAATGCAGCAAAAATAGATACACATTAAGGCATCCTGACGTGATTCTCATTCAGTATTTTCTGAGCCTGAATTTCTGTTGTTCACTTCTCTTTTTATCTGTACGAAGTAACTAAAAAGTGGGTGTAAGACACTAATATTCTGATTTGCTAGCATTAATACTAATACCTTCCTTGTGTTCACTCCGCAGCAGATCAGATGATTAGACAACATGCATTGCAGGGGAAGATAAAAGCTTTATTTTTCAAAAGTGGTAAAGTCTCAGTGTGCCTATGAAATCCAATGAGAGCACAGAATGCTTTAGTCAACACCTTTGTTCTTTTCAAATGTCTGGAAAGGGACTTGCACACAGTGCCCTGTTTCTTTGAGTCGTTTACATTTGTGTCGTGTGAGTGTGAAATCCCATCACCCTTTGAAGGCGCTGACCTTCAGTGACTCTGCACAGATACAGATCGCTGAGCATTTGACAGAGCTGTGTGAAGCTCTAGTTCCCTTTTCATTGACAACAATAAATTGTGCTGTACTATGAAAGTGCATTGCAATTATGTAATTTTGTTCCTAATTATAGATAGCAGTTGCAGGTCACTTGTTTGGAAAAAAAAATAAAACCAGGTTGTAGCTCTGTCTCTGACTTCCTGGTTTGTCTGTAGGTTCTATATCAGTGAGACTTGGCTCTTTGGGCTGTGGTTTTCCTTGCCGGATTTGTGCTGTGGGCTGATATTTTTTTCTTCTTTTTTTTAAAAATCCCCATAACAATTCAGAAAATGCAATTCAGCCATTTTGAAGAGTGAGTCTGCAGGAAAATGTCTTGTTTTGTCCGTGTTAAAACACTTAAGACACTAATTTGAAGTGGTGCATAACCTTCCTTCTGAGGGTGTGCATTTTATGTCACTGAGAAAACTGGCAGAGTTTATTATAAGCCTCTGAACAAAAATCACAATTCACAGAGAATTAGGAGAGAATTGTTAGTATTTGGTTGCTAATATCTGTGGCTCTGCTGAACTTCCTGAACTTCCTATGCTGCTGTGTATAACTGCAATATATAGGGACCTTTCCTAAGGAATTAATTTGTTTTGTCTTGCATACTCATAGCCACAAGAGGATTTTCCCTTTATGTGCTCTGAACCAAGGCAGTACAGGATTACAAAAGAAAGACTATATATTTTGTACTCTTGATAAGTCTTCTCCATCCTGCTGACCCCAGGACTCCTTATGTTGGTTGGTGAGAATTATGGTGAATATTGTTCAGATAGTACTGTCTGCAATTTAATTAAAATCATTATCATAAGTTATTTTGACTTATAAAAATATTGTTCCTTAAATTCCTACAGTCAAGACCTCTGGCAGAGATGCACTATTATTGAGTGATACATTATTGGGTGATTTCTTTGGCAATGATAAGTCACAGACACTGTCTCTCCTGTTCTCTTTTACATGGTTATTGTCAGTTTATTGCAATGGGATAAGCAAGCTCAAAAACAAAACTTCAAAAATTGTATTTTGTGAAACGAATTTCAATAACTTTTTAGGTTTTAATATATTTCATCATTCTTTTAGCTGCTCTATATTTTTCTGAGAATTTGTTGTTCTTTGGATCTTTCTAGCTGAATGTTTTTTCTCCAATTTGTTTTGAAAACTCTGATGCTGCAAGAGTAGAAGTTATTAAAGATTTATCTTTGTCTGATTGCAGTGAGCACAGTTGCCAAATCTTTTCTAATCATATTTGTCAAGAGAGGTTGTAAATAATTTTCAAATGGATTGTCTAATAGCAAATGACAAAAGGGAATTAAACTCAGTTGTAGAAGATTTATGGATTTGAGTTTTCCTCTGCATTTTAGGCTTTGGATCTGTATTCATTTGTAGGTCCTACTTCATGAGACTTGTTTATTTTGTCTGTAACTGAAGTTACATACACAACAGCTCCCAAAAGCTTTACTGTTCTTGGAGGACAGAGTGGGTAGGGTGTCAGTGTGACTCCTGGTGGATACAGCTGCAGTTCAAGTGTTGCACAGCTGTGACTGGACTGTATCGCATCAGCTTGTGATGTCCTAGTGTCCACTAGAAATGTTGATAAATACTTTTTCCTGTCCAATTTACTCTTCATTAGAGCTGAGCCTTGCTGGGGTGCAGAAATATTTTGATTTCACAAGTATATCTCAAGTAGCTGGCATTTTCATTTCCATGCTACCCCAAAATTTTCTCAGCCCCTCTGGCTCATCAGAAGCCTTGCTAAGCCCGCTTGGATGGCTTAGGAGTGCACAGTAGGTATTTTTCAAGGCCAGGGATCTGGCCTGCCTATCAGAGGTTTAAATTTGGTATTACATAGCATAATCCACCAAATGCTTTGGCTGTTATATTCCCTGTAAAAATAAAGCAGATTTTGCTGAACTAGACAGCCCCATGGGATCACGTACTTGCAAACTATTATTTATGATAAAAACATAAGGTTAAAATTGTAGCTGCATTTCCAAAATACAGGCTGAGGAATAGTCAAGAGAGTCCTAATCCTTGACTGCTGCTTTTAGGTACTATTGCCATAGAACCAATATAGTGCTGTCTAGAGTCTAACTTGGTGAACTGACAACACTTTATTGAGCAGGAGAGCTCTGCTTTAGGACTTGTGCAGTGTTTCTGCTGTTTTTTTCTAAACAGTTTTTACAGCTTCACAGAATTTAGAATGTATAATTACCATTACAACATCTAAGGCAGCCTGCTATTTATCACAGTCCATTCAGTGACATGCTGTTAATTTGTTATTGAGCTCAGTAACTTGTATTACTGAGGAACATCTCGTGCTTGATCAAAGAGCATTTCTTGAAAGGCATCCAGCATTTGTGTGAAGGAGAGATGAGAATCTATGATGTCTCTTAAAAGTTCATTTAAATAGATAATTTCTGTTGCCATTTAAGGTGAGGATTTACATTCAAAACATTAATCTAGCCTTGCATGTATTTTAAACCTTCATCTTAAAAGATACAGTCTTAATTTTATGTATTCTAAAACATCCTGGTAAAGTCAGTGGTATTAATCTTAAAATAGAAGTTTCTGCATTTGCCTAAGACTGTGTGTAAACAGAAATAGAGAGCAACACTCATAACTATTTGTAATCTGGGCTCCTAGGATTGCTGCAAATGGTAAAACTTCATCTCATTAAACTTGAATACATCTTCATTAATAATTATGAGGACTGAGGCTATCTAAAAAAGACAAAATAACCTTAGTTCAATGCCTAAACAGATCTCCTAACTGCTCTGCTGTGGAGTTCAGCTAGATGTCGTTTCCATCTTTTAATATGAGAAATTTTGAGTTTAAAAGATGTGAAGAAATAAGCAGAACAGATTATACTGTGTTTTAATTATAGAATGATATTTATGTTTGAGAATATGCATTGCTATGTGCCTCATATGAACTGGCTGATTTGTTTTAGGTTTTCAACATAGTCTAGATGTTGTGAGCTAACAACCTGTAAATAGATGAATATTATTTAAAGAGGAATATTAAAATTAGATAAAAGTTTATATAGGAAAAGATCTAGACAGAAGAGAACAATAGGTTTTTTTGGAAGAAAATTTCAGAAACAATTGCATTTAGAGTAAGTTCTTTCCTGTTCTTTAAAATGAGGATTCAAGAAAATGGTTATTTCTATCATTACCATTCCAGTAATAAGAGAGAATAAGTTATATGACGTAATAAGTCAACTATATATTTTATTAGAAAAAGAGGCTTAGTAAATTTAAAATCAGTGAGGGGAGGCAGTTGTAAAATTATGTGAGGAGAAAATAGAGATTCATAAATTAGGCTCAAATTATTCATTAAATAGGTTTTGTGTACTCAGAAATTTACTTGGAATTACTGAATTCATGACTGTTGCAGTTCAATACAATATTTTAATACATCAAATCTAGAAGCTGTATTAATTTGATGAAAGTCAGATAATATTTAAAAGGGAAAAAATGGGTTTCATGACAACTGAAAGTCAAATATTGAAGAAAGAAAGGAAAAGAGCTCAATTTCATCATCTATTTCCTGATTAATGCATTTGTCAAAGCCTGACAACAGACATGAAGTCTTTTTCCTGTGGACTGCAGAAGAACTTTTGTTCTTTCAGATTTTATTTTCTTCCCCTGCAGATTTTATTGCTGACCAACACATGGTATGAGGCACGCCTTTGGTCAAGCTGGGGCCAGCTGTCCCAGCTGTGTCCCCTCCCAGCTTCTCATGCACCCTCAGCCTCTGGTGAGATGGGCTGAGAAGTGGGAAAACAGTTCCTGGCCAGTTCTTATGGGGCAAACACTGAACTCTTGCTGGCACAGGGGATGTCAGGGAGGGTTTGTGCTGTTCCTTCCTGACAGTGTGAGCAGGTAACACCTGCCTGAAAGAGCACAGGCTGAAATGAACTAAAGCAAAAATATTTATGTAAACTGTGGATACTCAATAAACTTGGCATCATATGCTCTATGAGGCCTTTTCATGTAGAAGTGGCATATTAAGACTATTAAAATAAATGAAGTATTTAATGTTTGCTGAAAAGAACTGAATTTTCTGTGTCTCTAAGACTGATGTATTGTGTTACTTGGATTGGCTAGAATTTCTAACAAGATGCAAATGAGTAAAATTAGCAATTGAATGTATCCGCAGAGGTAAGTGCCATCCCCTTGTGTGCGCTGAACTAGAGCAGCATTTGCCATCAGCCGTTTCTACACGTTTGTGTGTGACTGGTAATAAACTCAATAGAGTGGCTGGGGTTACCAGCATGATCACAGTTTGCATAAATACAATTATGCCCTTTCCAACTGAGGGTTTGTTTGTGCATCTTTGGCAGAAGTGGTAGAAGAAGAAAGCATGTCGGACTTTGCAGCTGATTGTGTAGATAATGTCTTGGATGACTTTCAGGACTAATCTAAGTAGGCAGCAGCCCAGAATAATTAGGGTTGGTGAAATTGCCCAGTTGATTATTTTGCATGCTGAGCTTGCTGTTGCTGCTGTAGGAGAGGTTAGTGTTTGGTGCAGTGGCTGCTGCTGAAGACAGGGAGAGGATGAGCTGAGTGGTTGCCTCAGACTGCAGTGACAGCCATGGCCTGAAGGAAGCAGGAATATCAAACCTGGCCCTGAATCCTTAACCCTCACTTCCATCTCCTCTGCCTCCTTCTCCTGAAATGCAGGACATCACTAGCCCTTAGTGCAGAAAATTTCAGCTCTCTCTACAAAACTGAGAAATTTTTCTTTGGCTCTGTACATGTCTGCTAACATTTCTGGTCTCCTGCAGAGCAAAGAGTGGATCAAAGGATGAGTAGATGTCTTTCTAATGAATTTTTTCAGATAATAATCTAAACCAGCACATTGACCATCTTCCCTTTGTCTCTACAGATGATACCTTATAAAGATGGGAATAATATGTGTAATGGTATCTCTTTACTTTCACTGTTGCAGCAACAGAACAGCTCTTTATGGTTGGTGGGCCCTTAAAAAAAGGTTTTTCTTCCACAGAAAATTTTTTTTAAAAGTTATTGCTACTGACATCTATAATATCTACAGTCAAAACCAGAAAATGAATTGATAACTGGAATATTAAAATGATACAATGAATGACTCTTTTTCTTTCATATTCTATAACATCCTCAGAAGGAAAAAAATCCCACCTGTTAAAGGGACTCTCGCATGTGCAAATTGTTACAACTGGTGAAAAGGAGAGGTAATAAAATGAGGCTTTTTGGCTCATTTGTATTTGCTAACTTTATTTCTTCAGTTTAGGATCATAGTACTCATAAAAAAAACAAATAAGGAAACTTCTTTCCCATTAGTTTTTTTTCTTTTTTTTTTTTCTTT